>MU715017.1:0-11432 GCA_026770625.1 Nicotiana glauca
GCAATTTAAGTCTTTAAACCTTAGCAATATGACTGCACATATCAAAACAGTGTTTAACTCAGGACTGAAATTATTAATATGCTAAGTGTCATGAAAACGGTGATAATAACCCCTGCAGGGTTCAAATAACCAGCACGAAGCCCAAAGCATGGCAATCAGCCCAATTCAAGATAGCATCTAGCAAGTTTCAGTCAATTACGCAGTAAAATCCACAACCGGGACGGACCAAGTCACAATCTCCAACGGTTCTCTACCCCACGCTCATACCTGGCATGCAAGCCACCATAATACAGCACTATGATCTGCAAATCCGGGGTTTCAAACCCTCAGGATATCATTCACAAGTATTACTCACCTCGAAAACGGCAAAATTTTAAGCTTGCGACGCCTTTGCCCCTCAAATCGGTCTCCACGCTCGTCGAGTCTAGCCAAAAATAGAGTGAATACATCACAATATACGAATGGGACAACACCCAATCGAAAACAATCGAAATATAAAAAAAAATTTGAAACTAGCAAAACCCGAGCCCCGAGCCTTCTCGAAAAATTACAAAATTCACATCACCGGAATCCTCGTCTCGCCACGAGTCCGTACATATAAAATTCATCAAAATCGAAGTTCAAATGGGCCATAAAATCCCAAACTTACATTCCAAAAACCGAGCCCTAGTTTCTTCAATTTTTACCCAAATTTCAGAGAATTAAAGGATGAATCTTCAATTAAATGGTGTTTCTAGGCCACGAAACTTACCTCCAATCACTTCCCGTCAAAATCCCCTTCAAAATCTACCAACAAGCTCTCAAAGTGATGCAAAAATGGAGGAAATATGAGATAGGTCGCGGATGAAATATCCTTTAAAACCATACTGACGCCCAGTTATTTCTTCTACGCTAACGCGTGGGTCCTCCCGCGTTCGCGATTAACAAAATCCACTGGGCCCTCTTTTACTCTACACAAACGCATAACTGACCTCGCGAATGTGATGCCCCCTTTTCCTTTACTACGCGAACGCGTACTATCCCACGAGAACACACTGAACAAAACAAGCTGGCCCTTTACCTCTCCTACGCGAACGCGTGGCCTTTTCCCGCGAACGCGATGGCTAACCTCACAGGCCTACGCGAACGCGTTGCCCTTCACGAGAAAGGGAAGACCCAAAACTCCATACCTACGCGAACGCGGCATTATCAACGAGAACGCGGAGACTAAAATTAGTCTGCAACTGTTGTTGCATTTTTTGTAGAAATTCTTAAGTCCAAACTTCCCGGAAAATCATTCGAAATCACCCCGGGGCCCCCGGGACCTCAATGAAAAACACCAAACTACCCCAAAACATCATACGAACTTATTCCAATGATCAAAACGCGTCCAACAATACAAAAATCACCAATTCACTATGGATTCAAGCCTAAGTTTTCTTTAAACTTCCGAAACTCACATTCGATCAAAAACTCGACCAAACGACGTACGAATGACCTGAAATTTTGCACACATATCCAAAATCACCTAACAATACTAATGCAACTCTCGGAATTCCATTCCGACCCATGGATCAAAATCTCACCTATCAACCGGAATTCGCCAAAATTCAAACTTCGCCAATTCAAGCCTAATTCTACACCGAGCCTCCAAAATCAATTTCGATCGCACTCCTATATAAAAAAATCATCCCCCGAAGCTAACCAAATTACCGGAATTCACATCCGAGCCTTCTAACTATATAGTCAACTTCCGGTGGACTTTTCCAAAATAAGCTTCCTTCTAAGAGACTATGTGCCTCATTTTCAACAAAAACCAACTCAATTCTATCCGATTCATTCAAATACTGATATTGAAACATAGAACAACATAATATGGGGGAAACGGGGCGGTAACTCTTGTAACGACGGACCGGATCGTCACACAAAATTATCAAAGGTGATAAAGAGGAAAAGATGGTTATTTTTATGAAAACGGCTCTTCAGAACCTCCAAGAAAAGTACTAAGGTTGTCTCAGTAAAAACATCCTGATACATGAATAAGCGGGTAAAAATCAATAAAATTTTATTTTCTATGAAAAACACCCATTTGGTACTTCAAAAAAATTATAAGGTTGACTCGACAAAAATGGTCAAAAATAAGGGACAACACGGCAAAAACAAAAATACTACTTTTACTAAAATAGCCCTTCGACACTTCCGAGGAAGGTTTAAAGATTGTCCCGGCAAAAACGGTCAAAAATAAAGACAAAATGGTAAAAGGTGTTAAAAACGAGCAAAGTAACCATTTTGTACGGAAATAGCCCTTCGGCACTTCCGAGGAAGGTTTTATGGCTACCTCGGCAAAAATGGGTCGACATAGGGGCAAAATGATAAAATATTAGCTATATTTATAAAAACAGCCCTTTAGTAGTTTCAAAGAAGGTTTTGAGGTTGTAGTGAAAAACATGATCGGACGCAAAGAAAAAATAATGAAAAAGACAAAGAGCAACAAAACTATCGATTTATCATTTAAAAGAAATTGAAAAATATTATGGACACACTGATTTTAAAAACTCTTGCAAAAATGGGGGTCGAACCCAATGAAGGACACCTCATGTCGGATTAGACCCTTTTTTGTTTAGTAAAAATGAATTATTTGTACAAAACCGTGGGAATAACTTTTTTTTCAATTCCGCTCAACTAATTTTCTAAAGCGGGTTAACAAATGCAAGCAAGTCTTCCAAATAATGTAGAAAATATCACATAAGTGAACATGATGGTCTCAAAAAGATACATGTCTTATACGGACCCGATCCCTGTGCCGAGCTTCGCTAAATCAAATGTACATGATACAATAAAATGATCTTACTAGGGATAACCAGGTATATGGCTTGTTCTTCTAGGTTTTAAAAATCCTAGGGGATGAGGTGTATCTAGACTGGCCATAAAACGAGTGGACAACTCGAGTTAGGAAGGGGTAGCGTACCGGGAGCAATACTTCTTCGGCTTAACTATTGGACCCTCCTCGTTCTTAAATATGGGTGACTAATATTCCTTCACTAGGAGCCCAGGCTCACCGGCTTTATATATTTAAAAAAATGGGGCGCGTATCCGCGATTTTCGAGGTTGTATTCAGAGGACTCAGAGGAGTGCGCAAGTAGACAATTTATAATACAGTTCAACAATATCAAAGCAGTAAAGAGCAAGCAAGTAGCACATTAGGCCAAATAGATCGCGGTTATATACAAAATTAAAAAAGCCAGATAAAGTCGATATACAAGCTCGAATTCTTGAAATGTCCTCCGTAGAGTCGTCAGAGCTGTCATACCTCTTTTTACCCCCTCCCCCCCAAAAGACATATATGTTATGGATTGTGGGTTAAAGAGTTTTTCCAATTAAAGTAACAAATTTGAGCAGGAATATTTTATTTACAAAGTCACCACTTGAAATAATTTTTGGGTGTTCCAAGTCATCTTTTATTTGAATTCTTAGTCAAAGGAGAATTTGACTATTTTATTATTGGTCTGCGAAAACAAAGTCCGGGTAAGAAATTCTGTTGACCGTGGAGAAGGTATAAGGTATTCCCCGAGTCCCGTGATTCTAGCATGATAACTTTATTGACTACATCTGGTATCCTCGACCTTGGTTCGTGCTTACACTAACCAAGACGGGTATCCCTGACCTTGGTTCGCGCGTCACACCTAGTAATGGAGTCTACTCGAAGTTAACTAAATAAAATTTTTAATTATTTGGAAGAATGGGGACAAGACGTGTCCTCACGACCTTACCATTTTATTTATGTCTTTGTTCCGAAACGAGTCTTTCCGACATCGATTAAGACGAAATTAATTATCTTTATTAAAATAAAATACTTTTGAGCTATTGTCATTAGGTGATTTGAGTCTTCTTTATGAATAAATGAAGCATCTAATTTTGTTGAGTTTATTTAATGGACTAAAAAAAAGGCGACATAAATATTTTAAAAATAATCTTTCGCTTAGTTTTTTGGAACTTAACTAAACTATTACTATTGTTACCCTTAAAAAAGGAATTGACTAACTTTAGAAACTATGTTATTAAATTAATCAAAGAAGAAAAGTATTTTTTTATTTATAGATTGATGTTTTGTTTCCTAATTTAAGACAAATAATTACATATTCAAAATGAGTAGTTTATGGCTAATTGAAATGGCATTGCAATTATTACGATCACTAGTTTAAAAATGAGAATAGTGTAGGAAGCCTTTTTTTCACTAACTTACATTATTTAAAACTAGTAAAATGTACGCTTGTGGTGATATTAAAATAAGGTAGCCCATTATTGGGGTGATAAAACCAACGGGCTCATTTTCAAGAGAAAACCAAGAAGCTCATGTGCTCTTGGACTTCAAGTCTGCAGATTGTGGCCTTTTAGAGCCACATTACATACCTGGCCTTATCTTGTCATTTGCAATCCATAGCCATTTATTTACAAAATAAGTTTACAGAAATAATCACCTTCTACTTACAATTTAACCACCTTACTAAAATAACCCTTTTGAGGAAATACGCAAGGTTATTTGAACTTTAATCAATGAAAGGGTTTAGCTTGCAAAAAAAGGAACAAACATAAAACTAAGTATAAAAATAAATGCAAGGCTAGACCAGACTTACATAGGTTCAAAGTTTAATACATACTCCTTTCACACAACTAGGCAAATGATGACCAAACGATATTATATCCAAAATTTTAACACAAGATTAAAGATGCTTTTCACAGCGTAATTACTAACATATAGTCATAATACTATCCAACATCTAAGAGCATGTAAACATTGAATTACAATAAATAAATAACACTACTAATATTTTCCAGCATCATTATCTTTCATTCCAACTTGATTTTAGGAGTTTACATGGTCTGAAAGTTACTTGGACATTAGAAAGAAGAAAAATTCAGCAAATCAACTCTTTCTAGATCACAACATAACAACAATTAATATGAGCAGCAACACATCAAAAGATAGCCAACAACCAGCAAACTTTCGAACTTAAGAAAACGAACCAGAATACCCAGCAAAGTTGTTAAAACTAGCCATTAGTAACTCCAGAAAATGCTTACAAGACTACTCTGTTTCTCTTAAAATCTTTGCACTTTAAGAATCAAACTCACAAAGTTTTTTTACTCTCCGGAAAATCACTCAAAGTTCTCAAGCTTTCAGTTCTTTTAAAGTATAAAAGATATTCTCAATATGTGTCAAATAGTGTAGAAAGACCTCCTCTTTATAGGAAAGGAAAAGGACTCTTGGGACAGATTTTATTTTACCAAAAAAATTTCAAAAATGATAGATTTGTGACAAAAAATCTGTCCAAAATCAGATTGTTGTCCAATGAACAGTCTTCCTCACCAAATCTGGACAGTCTTTTGGAGTATTATACTCCAAAACAGTCCTCAACAGTAAAAGTAACCAAATAAAGGCCCTACACACAAGTACCCTCCCTTTCATTTCTTTCCTTTCAATCTCTCAAACCAGATTAAAGCTATCTAGTCCACAAAGAGAAACCAAATTTATTCTAGTTTAAATAACTAGTAATTCGAACAAGATCTGTTAAGAGTCGACTAGTAGGAATCAATAAGATTTAAACATATAACTACATATACTAAACAACTACTTCAATCCCAATCTAGTTAATTAGGACTAATATCAAATCTTTAAACATACAAACTACTAACTCAAACTAAAACATGATAACGTAGGAAAGACAAACTCGAAACTGCCATCCAATAGGTGATTCAAGCCTAACGACTAAATGAAATCAATAAAACTCAACCGTACTAACTAAACGATTATTCTAGATTATTAGAAAGAGCAATTATCAGCTAATCACAAAGTTAAACTACACATCGAGCTACTGAAACGACAAACATGAAACTACATAAATATTCTTTTTGAAATTGAACTACTACTTCAAACTAGTAAGATGCAAAATCAAATAATCGAAGCTAAACTTTTAACTACCACTACTAATCAAACTTGGACGATTACAATTGAATAAAAAAATCAAAAATAATATTATACGAAGTAGTCGATCGATCACTATTAGAACTTAAACCTAAACAATACTATCAAATCAAATAACAAAAATTGAAAATCTAAGATAGAGAGAAAGGGATTAGGAATTTTATCAAACTCGAGCACCCGCATAATCGCGGGACAGTGGCAGTGGTGGCGGTTCGAGAAGTGTTCGATCTCGAGCAAGCTCTTATTATTGATAAACACCGAAACATTTAAACTCTGGTTCAGTTTCAATGTAATCAACAATAAAATCTCGCTCTAGATCATAATATAGACAACAACAAAGAGATTCACCATTTTTGGTGGCTGTTGGCGAGCCGCCGAAATCTAGTCGCTGGAATTTTCGGTCGAGACCAAGTTAGTTGGTAGCCCACACTAAGCTCTATACATCCATATAGGTATTATCTAGAGAAGATGGCTCAATTTTTGCAATTTTAAGAAAAAAAATGGTTTGTGTGGTTTTTTAGATCTAAAAATCGTTGAATTTGAGCGGGTTTTGAGGGATTTGGGTTGGAGATATGGAAAGAGGAGGTTGAGGGGAGTGTATGATGATGATTTGGGGGTGTTTGGAGGTGCTTCGCCACCGGTGGCGAATTCCGCCGGCAGTGGGCGGAGTGAGGGAGAGGGAATGAGAGAGAGAAGAGAGGGATGAGAAAGAAAGAAGGCAAGAGAATAGGGAAAAATAGGGGACAACTTCTGATCTTGAGGCCTGATATACATAGAGTGGGGAGTGAATTAGAACCCTTAGATCAAAGTGATATGAATGGATGAGATTTAATCTCACCTCACTTATCAAAACGACATAGTTTTGAGGCGTCTCCCATACCACATAACCTGGACCGAGTCCTGCACCGCTGATTTTGGTCCAAATTGGGCCGATTTTATTTTTAAAATGGCTAGCCCAATCCCTTATCTTCTTTTAATTAAACTATAATCAATTCCTAAAAACTACACATACACATAATAAACAAAAGAAAAGGAAAAGAGCAGAAATTAGGCATTTACAGGAGGTGTGAGCAGTTGGCTCTAGCAGGTACGAGAAGAGGTAGAGGGCGGTCTAAGAAGTATTGGAGCGAGGTGATCAGGCAGGACATGGCGCGACTTCAAATTTTCGAGGACATAGCCCTTGATAGGAAGGTGTGGAGGTCGAGCAATAGGGTTGTAGATTAGGGGATAGTCGAGCGTTTTTCTTCGTTGTAACGGCTAGTCTGATAGTGTTTTGTCTAGGACTGCTAGCATTTTTTGTTGTGTTTCACAATTATTTATTTATTAATTATTATTATTAATGCCTTTTCATTTATTTGTTGTCTCTTACGATGCTGATACTATTTTTCTGATTACTGTTGTTGCTACGGATCTATTGTCTCTGAGCCAAGGAACTTCCAAAAACAACCTCTCTATCTCTCTGAGGTAGAGGTAAGGTCTGCGTACACTCTACCCTCCACAGACTCCACTAGTAGGATTTTAGTGGGTTGTTGTTGTTATTATTGCTGCTTAGATAAGTAGCATGTGATGTTAAGGTAGGATATTACGCCTATGCCACCATTGAAATCTTGAATGGAATGATTTAAATCTGATAAAGAACCATATTCCCTTGCCAAATTCTTTTTAACAGCAAAAAATCCCAAATTCTTACACATTCACAAACTTTAAGAACATTGTCTGTCTACTGTCAAAATAAGGATAGAAAATAGAGACTACACTACAACATTTTCCAGAACTTGACATGAAAAAAATAGTAAGTCTCCGATGTTTCAAACCAAAAAGAACAGACAAATACGCCAACATTAATGTGGAACTAAATACAAGTATTAGCTTCAATAAGAAGAGTGACCAAATGACCAGTCCATCTTAGGTTTACCCATGCTCCATGCATTCAGTTTAATTTTGATGTTCTCCGTCCCATTGTTAAAGGCAAATAAATGTGCATTATCATATATTGCTAATGCAGGATAAACTCTTGATGTAATACATGTTTTTCCTCTGGCACCAAAACTTTCCACTACTGAGTGATCAATCTGCAGAAAAATATATTGCAAAAATTAAAAAATATGGACTAGTCACAAAACAAATGAGTGCTTAAATAAACAACAATATGAGAGAATTGAAATATTTTTTTAGGGAAATAAATAAAGAAAACTTACCAAACTCCTCAGAGACAATTTCTTATTTTTTGTCAAATCAACATCCACATATCCAGCAAATGATGGTTTGTACATTGCCTTGTCATTCTCAAGTGTTGATCTGGTCATACAAAAGGAAACAGATTGGTTAATAAATCAAAGTTGAATAATTAGCCCATAATAGGAAGGTGCACAAATAGTCATTCTTAGGAATGCTATTTAGAGATTAGTCAATACTTATTTTATCCTGGAATTTCAAACTAGAGATTAGCCAGGATTTTTTTTTTCCCAAAAATTTAAACTGAAAAATTAAATTTCAGAAAATTTGTTGACTAATTCTTAAATTTCAACCATTAAAGTAGCTACCTGGTGTCATTTCTACACAATAAAATTGTTGATAACAAATTACCTTGAAGCATCAGAGCACATGAGAACTTTATATTTATCTTCAACCTTGAAAACTCTGAAAAATACAGGCGTATATTCTTCCAATTTTTCAGAAGCCAAAGTTAGGAGCCCAAATGGCCCAACTCCACCTTGCACTATTGAATCTTTAATAGCACATACATCTTGAGCGTAAAGGTCAGTCCAGCTTGGATCAAATGGCTCTGCTTTATCCAAACTTGAGAAGGAGAAAGTCACTTCAACATCAGCCTGCAATTCTCGTTAACACTTTAATTAATTCAGACTCATCTTGTTTTGTTATAAAATAATCTAATACTAAGGTCAAAAATAGCACTAGTAGCAATTTTTCGGATTAGTAATCGAAAAATAGCCATCATTTGCAAAGTCATTAAAAAATAATCACTATTTTGCTGAAACACGAAAAGTTCTACATAATATGTGGGATTATGGAGCTCATCCTTATAAACTTCTACCATATTATGTTGGAACTCCAAGACACGGAAAGTTTCAGTATAGTATGCGGGATTATGAAGCTCCTGCATATAAACTTCAAACATATTATGATGAAACTCCTACACATTATAAAATTCCAGCATATTAAACTGGAAGCTCATGTGTAAAAAAATTCGAACTCCAACATATTATGCTGGAATATTTCCGGATTTTAATAGTGTTTTTGTTCAGATTTTATCGTTACATAAAAAGTGACTAAATTTTGATTATTTTTGAAACTATGGCTATTTCAATTACCAGTTATAAATGTGATTGTTTTTAAATTTCACCCAATACTGAGGGAATAAAAGACGAAAATCCAAACCTGTGCAGGTGTGATCCCTTTAACTTCAATCATTTCTCCCTTTCTCAACTTGTGAATTTTTAGTTGGACCTTTTTTTCTCTTAGAGTGTTTAACTCTTCAACAGGCCATTGGACCAATTGTTTTCCACTTGGATCAAGCCATAGTTTGCGAGGGATAGTTTGGATTCCAGCCCATCCCTTTTTGACATGGTCATCAACAGTATCTGATTCGTTAGCCCAACCCCATATAACTCTTCGATTCTTGCTAGGGTCATAAAATGACTTGGACGCGTAATAATTTCCATAGTCAAGTCTCAATCCCTTCCAACCATCGACAGAAGTGTTGTCCGGAACGTACCTATCTTTTTTGGTGTCATAAGTACCAACTGTGTAGTACTCAAACCTCGTAACATCAAGGCTAACCTTAAGAACATGCTTAATATGTTTGCCACTGTATGAAGCATCCAAACCATTAGTACCATGCAATAACACTGGAAAAAAATCAGGACATTCCCAATTTCCAGTGTTATTAGCCGAATGAAGTAGATTTTTGACCTTAGTCCATCTCATGAAATCCTTACTTTTGTATAATAATGCTATTCCCTTATTTTCCCACACACTGCCTATTGTGATTCTCCAATTACCATCTTGGCCCAACCAACCTGTTGTTGGGTCACGAAATTGGGTCTTGTTGATGGTAACATGATCGGCGACGATTAACGGATTGTTATCGGGCTTGATCCATTTACGTAGAAATGGGTCGGACAAGTCGGCCGGGATTGCATAATTTTGTACTTGGGTCTTGTTGGAATCAACAATTCCAGTGTAGAGAATTATGGGCTTATTGCCTGGCAAAATTGTGGCTGATCCAGACCATGTACCATATTTGTCAAATACTTTTGATGGGTAAATTGCGGGCTCAAGTGGGATCCAGTTTATTAAGTCTGTTGAGACTGAATGGGCCCAAACAATGTTTCCCCAAACTGATCCATATGGGTTGTATTGGTAGAATAGATGATAGATACCATTATAGTACATTGGGCCTGTTTTGCAACAAATATGAAGAGAGGAAAAAGGTGTTAAAAATAAAAAAATCAATAAATTTTATGGTAATTAAGAAAAAATGTTAAAAAGGAAATTTCCGGGCTCACCGTTAGGATCTGTTGTTGGTTTGAAGCATCCGTTAAAGACCATGAAATGGAAATATTGATTAGAATACAATTTAATGCAATTAAGATAATATATGCATGTTTAAAAATTTAATGGAAAATGCTCTAAATAAATCTCAAAAGGCATTTGGAATGATTGCAACTTGCTACTTACTAGTACATATCTTTGACTTTTTTTACGACAGTAAAAACCTAGTGAACAAGTTGCTTTTCTATTTTACATTTATTAGTAATATAATTTTTCTCTTTAATTAGCCCTTTTCTTAAATTTCCTTTGGACTAGAAGTAGGTGTGGCCTTGTATTTTAGTAGTTGACGAATATTATGAATTTGAATTTATGAATTTATAGGTGGACTTGCAATTAATAGTTGGTCCTCCCCTAAGCCAGGGGCGGATCTAGAGGTTACAATACGGGTTCCCGGGAACCCACTAACTTTTGCGTAGATCCTGTATTTATATTAAGAAATTCAATAAATATGTGTAAATATCTAATTGTGAACCCAATTATTATTGCATATTAATCTAAAATTACAGTAGGAACCTATAAGCCTCAAATCCTGAATCCACCTCTACCCCTCAGCAAATTTATAAAAGAAATTGATATGATAACCATTATAATGGCTTTGTTATTGTCATCGTTCTTTTTAGGACTTTCTTCACTTTTAGTCTACTCCAAAAATTATTTGCACTCGGTAGCTAAAAAAATATATAAAATTTGTATAATTTTTATATATAACATATACATAATATATGTATGTATGTATGTATATACAAAAAATACATATTTTTTTACTATTATTTTAAGAACGACTATACAATCTCATTTTAACTTCGTCTTTTTTTTTTTTTTAACTCCACTTATTTTGAATTGTATACATTTTAGAATTCACCCTCCTCCCCTCCCCTCCCCTCCCCCTCCCCCT
>MU715017.1:25583-81589 GCA_026770625.1 Nicotiana glauca
TTATAAAAATAAATATAATAAAAGCGGGTTATTAATAAAATGAACATAGGTTAGAACATGTATTAAAATCAGATATTTTAGCCAAATATAGCAGTTGAGCGACCGTGCTAGAACCACGGAACTCGGGAGTGCCTAACACCTTCTCCCGAGTTAACAGAATTCCTTACCCGGATTTCTGGTTCGCGACTGTAATACAGAGTCAAACTCTTTCCTCGATTCGGGATTCAAACCGGTGACTTGGGACTCCATAAATCTCCCAAGTGGCGACTCTGAATTTCTTAATAAAACGAATCCCGTTTCGGTTGTCCTTTAATTGGAAAAACTTCTTCTTTGTTATACCCTTCCCCGGGGTGTAGTAAAGCTTCGTAAAAAGGAGGTGTGACAACCATGACCCCTCCTGGGACCTGAGCTGGGCCCACCAGAGCTACTGGGGCTGGAACCTCCTTATCATAGTCAATATGAGGCTCCACCTCTGGAACTGTTGCCCAGGGATGAGCTCTGCCCCTGCCTCGGCCTCTGGAACGGCCTCAGCCTCGGCCTCTGCCCCTCACAGGAGCTACTTCTGGGGGCTCGGACGGCTATGCGGTAGAAGAGGAAGCACGTGTTCTCGCCATCTGTGAAAGAATAGAGTAGAAAGACAATCGGTATTTGAGAAACAGAATCGTATGACAAGAAAGAACAAAAGTGAAACTTTTCCTAACTCCGTAGCCTCTGGGGGATAAATACAAATGTCTCCGTACCGATCCCTCAGGCTCTACCAAGTTTGTCCGTGAGTAGCGAGACCTATGTAAGCTAGAGCTCTGATATCAACTTGTCACGATCCGGATTTTCCACCATTGGGAGTCGTGATGGCGCCTACTGTCAGAGCTAGGCAAGCCAAGCATTTAAAAATTTTCTGATAACAACCTAACAACAATGATAATAATAACGTGTCATTTAAATAAAAGCGGAAGTCTTTAAAACATAGATAACAAAAAACCCAAAATGCGGAAGTTTAATATTTCTCTACCCAAGACTGGTGTAGCTATCTCACGAACCACTAAAGAGTGCTACAAACAAGTCTGAATAGAAAATACATAAAGGTCTGTCTCGGTACGATGGAAACAAACTGAAAACATGGAAAGGGACTTCGGCCTGCGAACGCTAGCTAGGCTACCTCGTAAGTCCCTGGACTGAAGTCAGCTCCCGATCAATATCCTACTGTTGTGGTCCAAAAGCTGCTCCGATACCGTGATCTATGCAAAAGAACACAAAAGTGCAGCATCAACACAACCGACCCAATGTGCTGGTAAATGCCTGGCCTAACCCCGGCGAAGTAGTTACGAGGCTAGACATGACTACCAATCAACCTGTACAGTTCAATATATATATATATATATATATGCAATAAAAGGGAAGAATACAGATATTAAACAGTTAAGAGGGAGGGAAGCATACTATGGGGGAGTATAGTCCGGATATAAAGTCAACAATTTAAGTAAGAAATAGGGCAATAACAATAATTAATGAGAGCAGGAAAATCAACAGTTGCATGGCGTCAACCTTCGTGCTTTTACTCTCATTCTCACCAAAAGCAATCAAATAAAGTGCACGGCATCACCCTTCGTGCTTTCCCTCACATAACTCTCATATCATGGCACGAAATGATCCTTCGTGCAATTATAATCAAGTCAGAGCACGGAATTTCCTTTCGTGCATAATTAATCAAAACATGGTACGGAATGACCCTTCGTGCAAACATAATCAAAACATGGCGCGGAATGACCCTTCATGTAAATATAATCAAAACAGAGCACGGAATGACCCTTCATGCATTATCACTCTTCCTCACCTAAACAGTAATCACAACCAAATAGGGCGAGGGGCTAAACAAATAATAAAAAAATATCCTGGCAAGGGAATTACACAATTAACAACTAAGTCCCGGCAAGGGAGCAACAACAATAACTTTCACATCCCGGCAAGGGACAATAATCAATATACTCATACCATCCCCGCAAGGGATTAATCATAATACCTTCTATTTCCTTCATTTCTCACCCAATAGTCTTTTTATTGTTCGAGCCAATGCTCCAAAGAATTTACAACTCACAATCAATCCTCATACTCTTCAAATTTCATAGGATTCATCAATTAACATGGTAGAGTCATAACAATATCAGAATAAGTACAAACAAGGACCCACGATCATGCTAGACATCGGTGTATAGATACTCGTCACCATGCCTATACACCGTACTCAACATTTAGCAATTACCAAACAACACCCTAATCCTATTCTCTCAAGCCAAAGTTAGATCAAACACTTACCTCGGTCCAAAGAATAGCAATCAATCCTCAAATACCGCCTTTCCTCTACAATCCGACTCCGAAACAATGATATCTAAGCATAATTAATTCAATAATATCAATAAAGACTCAATGGCAACATCCCATAGCCTAGATATCAATTTCCTAGCATTTTTTCAAAAATACCAAAAATTCGACATCGGGCCCACATGGTCCAAACACGAGGCTCGGACCAAAACCCAATCACCCATAACCCCACGAGTTCAAATATGCAATTTGTTTTAAGATTCGATCCCAAATTGAGGTTGAATCACCCAAAATTCCCAAAACCCTAACTCTACCCAAAACCCTTAATTTCCACTTTGATTTCATGATTTAGGTCTAGGAATTTGATAAATGATGATAAGAAATAAAGAAAATGAGTTGAATAATACTTACCCAAGAAGCTTTGGTGAAGAATCACTCTAAAAGTCACCTAGGGGCTGTGGAGAAGAAGAGCTCGTGTGAAATTTGGGAATAATCCCGTCACTGGTCTGTTTTTAAGCTTTAAAAATCACTGGGCAAAAATGCCCTTCGCGTTCGCGGGGAGGAGGCCACGTTCACAAAGTGTAGATGAGTCAAAGCATCGAGAACGCGAGATGCTAGTCGCGAACGCATAGAAGGATGGGGTTGGGTCCAGGATTGCTTGTACGCGAACGCGAGAGGGGGCTCGCGGACACAGTGAAGGGGAAACCAACGCTACGCGAACGGGGGGACTTGTCTGCGAACGCAAAGAAGGGAAAGCCCACTGGTACGCGAACGCGAGCTGAGTGTTGC
Source organism: Nicotiana glauca (assembly GCA_026770625.1). Lineage (NCBI taxonomy): Eukaryota > Viridiplantae > Streptophyta > Magnoliopsida > Solanales > Solanaceae > Nicotiana > Nicotiana glauca. The sequence continues at coordinate 28,689 of MU715017.1, forward strand.
GAACACGAAGAAGCAATTATCTGAGCAAAAATTGCAGAAAGATCTGCTACCATTCTAAGTTGAAAAACACCCCGAACACCTCCGAAAACACTCCTGAGCCCTCGGGGCTCCTAACCAATCACACACACTAACTCAACAACATCCTACGAACTTAATCGTGCGATCAAATTTCCAAAATAACATCATAAACTAGGAATCAAACCTCGAAATCCTCACTTTTTCATCAAACTTTATAAACTTCAAATTTTAGATATTTAGGTCCGAAACACGTCAAATGACGTCCAATTTCGACCAAATTTCACAGAAAGCCCTTAAACTATATATAAGACTTGTACCGGGCATCGAAACCAAAATACGAGCCTGATACCACAATATTTTAATCAATTTTCATTTCCTTTTTCCTTAATAATTTTAGAAAAACAATTTCACACAAAAATTCTTTTATCGGGCTCTAGACCTCAGAATTCGACTCCGAGCACATGCCCGAGTCCCATATTTTTCTACGGACCCTCTGGGACTGTCAAATCACGAATCCGAGTCCGTTTACCAAAAATGTTGATCGAAGTCAACTTTAATCATTTTAAAACTATATTTTGAAATTTTTCACAGAATTTACCATATAATCTTTCCGGCTACATGCGCGGGCTGTGCACACAAATCGAGGCAACTAAAGGTGAGATTTTCAAGGCCTCAAAAGCACAGAAAAAGATAGAAATCCGGTGATGACCCTTTGGGTAGTCACAGATAGAGGCACTCCTTCCTTAGCTTTCAACTTTGTTGTAGGATCAAGTGGAGAAGACAAACTGGTAGCATGGAGACAGTCATATTCTTTGAGGAGATCAAGATTCCACCTTTTTTGTAGAGCACTTCAAATCCCAAGAAGTAGTGTAAGTTGCCTAAGTCTTTGACCTTGAATTTGTCATGTAGGATGGTTTTTAGTAGTTGAATTTCAGTAAGGTCAATCCCAGTTAGCAGAACATCATCTGCATAGACTCTCACAAACACCACACTATTAGATGTTCTTTTGTAAAAGAGAGAATAATCATTCATGGAATGAATATAGCCCCTGGAATACAAAGCTTCAGTGAGTTTAACATACCATTGTCTGCTAGCTTGCTTTAGAACATAGAGGGAATTGTTCAATTTGCAAATCAGGTTTGGAGAAGAAACTGCAAGTCCTTGGGGCAGCTTCATATATACCTCTTCATGCAAATCTCCATGAAGAAAAGCATTGTTCGCATCTAATTGAAATAGCTCCCAGTTCTTCTTAGCTACGGTAGCAATCAAAGCTCTAACATTGGTCATATTCACTACTAGAGAAAAGGTTTCTGTGTAATCTATGCCAGCTTTTTGTGTATAACCTTTCACAAATAATCTAGCTTTGTATCTTTCCATACTCCCATCTGCTTTATGCTTTACCTTAAAGACCTATTTTAAGCCTATGGCTTGTTTCCCAATAGGTAAAGGGACTAAAGTCCAGGTGTTGTTTGCATGAAGTGCTTCAAATTTCTAAATCATGGCATGTTGCCAGGCAGTATTGACTGCTTCTTCTTTGTAAGATGAGGGCTCCCTGTCATTACAGATGCTTTTCACAACCTGCTGACTATCAGTATTAAGGACATCAGAAGTAATATAGTTATTTTGGTTAAAGAGAGCACTGAGAGAAAAAGAAGGGTTATTCTGAGTGGTTTCAGCATTCTGAGATTTTTTTAGGTTGGGCATGTTACAAATATATTCAGATAAGTAAGATGGGGTCTTAGATACTCTACTGGACACCTTTTGAATTGGCCTCTCAATGGAAGATGAGGGTTGGTGTAACTGGAGGTGATTGAAGGGTTTAAGTCTAGTGATGATGTAGTAAGTGTAGGAGGTGAATGTATAGTAGGATTGGGTGACATTGGGATATTTATGTATGTGGTGCTATTAGGTGGTGGTGCAGTAGAGTTATCTGTTTGAGAAGTTAAAGGATTGTAGACTGGGTAAGGACTGCAGTCAGTAGGATGATCATGATGTGTGATAGGATTAGGCAAGAGAAAAGGAGAATTTGGTACAGGTGAGAGTGAAAAGGGGAAGATTGATTCATGAAAAATCACATCTCTGGACACACAAATTTTCTTAGTGGTTAAGTTCAGTACCTTGTACCCCTTTACACCAAAAGGATATCTTATAAAGACATGTGGGGAGGTTCTTGGTTCAAATTTATCTTTGTGAGGCTTAGGGAAAGTTGGATAACATAGGCAACCAAAACTTCTTAAGTGTGAGTAGTTTGGTTTCTTTCCATAGAGCACCTCAAAAGGGCACTTGTTTTTCAAGGGTACAGTAGGTAATTGATTGATGAGAAAGGTTGCTATAAGCACACACTCTTCCCAATATCTCAATGGAAGTTTAGCTTGGAACAATAAGGCTCTGGCAGTCTCCAATAAGTATTTGTGTTTTCTCTCTACTATGCCATTTTGTTAGGGTGTATAGGGGCAAGTTCTTTGGTGTTCAATGCCTTTTGACTGAAAGAATGAAGTGGCGTCATTACTAGTGAATTTCAAGCCATTGTCTGATCTGATACACTTTATTTTGGTGGCAAATTGTGTTTCAGCCATGGATATGAAATTTTTGAGGGTGAGTAGTTTATTACTTTTGCAACTGAGTAGATAAGTCCAGATGGATCTATTGAAGTCATCTACGATGGTAAGAAAATACTTGAAATTGTCATGAGTAGGCACATGATAAGGTCCCCACAAATCTATGTGTAAGAGGTTAAATATGGCAATGGTGTTTGTAATCTTTGAAGGAAAAGGAAGTCTAGCTTGCCTGGCCATAGGGCATATAGATCAAAGGAAGGGTTGTCTTGGTGCAAGGTCTACTGGGATATTGGGTATTATATTCATCTTTACAAAAGGTATATGGCCAAGTCTATAGTGACATAAAATGTTCATATCATTTGAAAAGGAGTCAGAATTACAATCCCAGTACGTTTTATTACAATGAGAATTATTTACAGTAGGAAGTGGAGATACATTATTCACAGTATAACTGGGATGAAGCGGAAAAGAAACACATTGAGGATTTACAGATAGAGTAGTTTGACAGGAATGAGAAAAACAAGGTGTTGTAGTAGCATGATCTGCATCCTTCTTTACTTCTGTAGAATTTCCTTTATTCAGACAGTCTGAGCAGAGAAGGTACAATCCATCATGGACTTTACCAATCTCTAGAGGCCTCTTCAGAGAAGGGGCCTGCAGAAAATAACATGTGTTAGAAAAGAGGGCTAAACATTTGAGATGTGTTGTCAAAGAGCTAATAGAGATGAGGTTGTATTTGAAAGTTGGGACAAACAGAACTTTGTATAGGATTATTTTGGGTGTAAGAGTCACAGTTCCTATTTTATTCTGTGACCTTGATTTTGTATCCATTTGGCAATTTCACAAATAAGGGATAGGTTAAAGTGACTATGTTCTGTAAGTGTGTTTTATTGAAGGTCATGTGGTATGAGGATTCTGAGTCCAGAATCCATAAGTCAGCCTTAGCTTGAAAACATTTGCATGACAGTTTGTCAAAATCTATAGAAGAAGTACAAGTCACAATACATGCAAAATTTCCTGCAAAATTCACTGTTGCATTGGCTGGATTTGTGTTTGAACTGTCCCCTATTCCATCATTGTGAAAGTGCTGCAGAAGTCTCACCACTTGATCATATTGCTCCCTTGAAAGGTTTACACTCTGGTTGTTATTGCCTCCTTGGTTCTCTAGATCTTCTCCTTGGTTTGACATTGTATCAGATGGCATAGTTTGTGTACCAGCCACAGTGTTGTAATGTTCCTTTCTCTATTGTTCTTGGGATACTGATTATAGTTGTTTGAGTTGTAATTTTGAGTTCCTTGCCGATGGAATTGGTGTGGATAACCATGAAGTTTGAAGTACTTTTCCTTGGTGTGACCTTGTTTCTTGCAGAAGTCACAAAAGGGCCTAGGTCTGTTGTTCACTGAGAAATTTGTTTTGAATGATCTCGGAGCTGTAGTGTTGGTGCTCATTGCACTAGACTCAAAATTCAACTAATTCCTTGGTTGAAACTCTCTTTGTTTTTCCTCCTGTACTAGAAGGGCAAAAGCATGTGCCATTGATGGCAAGGGATTCATCATCAGAATGCTCCCTCGAACTACAGTGTAGACCTCATTCAAACCCATTAGGAACTATATGAGCCTCCTGTCTTGCTCAACTTTGTGCATGTTCTCTTTTGCACCACAAGTGCACTGCCAGTTACATATTGATTTAGCACTCAGATTGGTCAATTCTTCCCACAACTTCTTCATTTTAGTGTAGTATCCAATTATGAAGACTCCTTGGCTCAAGTCATTAATCTCCTTTTGGATCTGGTATAACATTGCTCAGTTTATTTGATCATAATGATCTTTAAGTTCTCTCCATATCTCAACTGAAGTGTTCACGTACTCCACACTATCTGCATCTTCTTTTGCAAGTGAATTCAAAATCCACGAGGTTACCATATCATCATACCTCTCCCATTGCCTAAAACTTGGCAAATTCGAATTAGGTTTTACACATTCTCCATTGATGAAGCCTAATTTGTTTTTAACAGAAAGGGATCTCAATACGCCTCTCCTCCATGACCGATATCCTAGTCCATCAAAAGGCACTGGACCAAAACTAGCCCAGGGCTATCAGAAGGATGAATGTAAAGTGGACTACCTACATCGATCGTCGACTGAATTTCTGTTGTTGCCATGTTCGTGGTGTCTGTATCACCTACCACCATGTCTGCCTTAGCTCGATATCAGGATTGAATTACAGAAAAAATTGATTGACTGAGAAAATGAGAACACAGAGATTCTCTATCGAATGAGTTCAAATGTGATCCCTGGCTTCGAATGTGAAGAGATCGATGAACTGCGATCTGTGGTTTCAGTGGATCGTCTTGTCAAAAGAGCATGGCTCTGATACCATGTTAATCTTGAAGAAGCACGAGCTTAAGAGCTTCACGGCCTACAATGGCGGAAGTAATTAGAAGCTTCCAGAGGATCGAAGCTAAGACAAGAAGGGAATTCCCAAATTAGTGAAGAGAGAATCACTTCTCAATTATGCATAAGTTGAAACATATATACAATCAAATTAGCTAATGACAGCTAATCAATCAACTAGCCGACCTCCAACTAACCTGTAACTAATAGCTACACCTAACTATCGGAATGAACAGTGCAACAGCAAACTAACTATAACTAACTATCGGAAAAGAAAATAAAATACAGATATTCTCTCTTATAATCTTAATACAAGTAAACCAGAAATTTTTTATCAAGAAAACAAAAGGAAAAAAATTAAGGGAAAATTGAATCTGGCACCCCATTTGATATAGAGCATGCGAACAATAGTTGAAAAATTAATGGAGTAGAAAATTCCAAGAACAAATCAAAACAATTCACGTTTTAGCTATACAACTTCTTGCATTTTTTTATTTTATATATATATGGACCATTCCAAGATTGTGCTTGATTTTGTTAGTTTTTTTTTTCTTTTTTAAGTTTCTATGCATAATATCATGGAAGGACCAGTCAGGATCTAGCTTCTTAATTACCTCTAATTTCTTCTATGTTTTAATGGCTGCCTCAGTTATTTTTATTTAATTTTGGTTGTTTTGGGGAGTTAATGTGTTATTGTCTTCAGTATGGCAACTATTTAGTTATCCTCCTCAGCCACATGTTTCACGTCCCAATCCCGTATCTCCATGTTATGAAAGAAAAAAAACATTTCTAATTGTATAATAGACCTACACCAATTTATGTTTCTCATTTTTATAACCAATACAACTTGGACGTGCATTTTTTCTCATTTTTATAACTAATACAACTGATATCTCGTAATTTTTGTCTCTCATTTTCCTGACCAGTATAACTAAGATCTGCACTATTTTGACTTTCTTAATTTTATAACCAATTCAAGTAAGATCTACTATGATTTATAACAAAGTGGTATTTACGTACGCCCTTCTCTATTGACTATGGAAATGTAGCCACATTATGCCACTACTTCAAGAATAGTATGAACCTTAAAATATCATATTATTTAAATTGGTTATTTTATACTGTAGAAATTGGGGCTACCCGATTTCACTATTTGATCGCAACAAGGACGTTGCATCCAAGAGCTAAAGCATCAGGTTCAAGATCGAAGTCTGTTTCGAGATCGAGGTTGGTACCGATCGAAGCCAGGGGAGATAGAGTTCGAATAACATTGGGGATAGATTAGTAACGGAAGGAGAAAAATATCCGTGATTGATCGAGGATTGTGGCGTGAATCTCGGAACCGACAGAACCGTTGACGGTTATTGATACCAATCATGGATTTTACTTCCAAAATTAGAGTTATACTTTATTTAGGATTCCTCTACTATATAAAGAGGAATTCTGTTTATTTGTAAAGGGAGACGGACTAAGAAATAACAATATACTGCTCTTTTACTTGCTTATAACTTACTATTATTCTTATTGTTCTTAAAGCTTAATCTCGAGCCTGTTCCAATCAAGGACGATAGCTTGCAACTACACTGGTTTGATTCATCTTAATCATTTAATTAATTTATTTATCTAGTCATTTTATCAATTGGTCTTGAATCAAATCACGTATCCTTATAGCCACATTACAAATTTAATTTCTACTCGTATTTCGAGGTAAATAATTTGGCGGCCACCGTAGGGCTAAGGATACTAGTGACTGTTAAGTGCTAATTCTGGTATAACGCACTATTTTACACTTGTTTCTTGTCAAGAATTTTGTTTTCAGGTTGAATCATGTCAAACTCACAAAATGCATCTACACACGGCGACAACGGCCTCGAACGCCATGGAGAAAACGAGAATGTTATCGTCCCAGGAGTCGAGGTTCCACAGGCAGACCTCGAAGGAGCACCGCCTGTCAAACCTGTTGATGCCAGTTGTCATGTTGCTTTGAACGCGGATTTAGACGCAGACCCCGAAGGAAGCGTACGCAGAGAGGGTCGAACTGGCGATCGAGGTACACAGGAAAGAGGAGACGAAGGAGTCTATCTCCAAGTAATATTTGAAATGCTACAAGCCCAACAAAATGCCATTGCCCAGTTGCAAAATCAGCACGGGGCACCAAATAGGGTCGAACAAGAGGTTACTCACCATACCGAGCCAGTGCCTGAGAGATCGGGTAATAATACTTTGAAAATTAACCCTGCTATAATGAGGATGCTTGAGGAGCTTACTAAGAGAATATAATCGAGAGAAATGAATATCGAGGCAAACGACAAGAAGGTGGAAACTTACAACTCCTGAGTCAATCAAATACCGGGGGAACCACCAATCTTAAAAGGAAAGGATTCCAAAAAGTTCATACAAACATCGTTCCCTCCGAGTGCGGCTCCGAAGCCCATCTCAAAGAAGTTATGTATGCCCGATATACCTAAATACAATGGAACCTCTGACCCAAATGAGCATGTTACTTCTTACACGTGCGCCATAAAGGGAAGCGATTTGAAAGATGACGAAATCGAGTCTGTACTGCTGAAGAAATTCGGGGAGACTCAATCAAAGGGTGCATATGGTATCATAACTTACTCCCTAATTCTATTGATTTGGTTGCTCTGCTTGCAGATTCTTTTAGGCATACGTCGGAGCCATTAAAATTACAACAAGGAAGTCGGACCTTTTCGAGGTAAGGCAAAAAAATAATGAGATGCTCAGATAATTCGTATCTCGGTTCCAAGCGGAGAGAATGGATTTGCCTCCGGTCACCGATGACTGGGTTGTTCAAGCTTTCACTCAAGGTCTCAATACTCGGAGTTCGATAGCTTCACAACAGTGGAAGAAAAGTTTAATCGAGTACCCGACTATCACTTGGGCCGGCATACATAATCAGTATCAGTCGAAGATTAGGGTCGAGGATGATCAACTGGGGACTCTTTCGTAGTCTGTTTATCCTAGCAGGCCCATGTATAGGATCAAAAGGGGTATCGATCGAGAGCTGAGGTCGAATAGAGATTGATATCAACCATACAACGGAGATGATAGAGGCATAGGATCTAGGCAAAGCTTCGCACGAAATGAGAGAAATGATGGAGGTCAAAATTCATGGGGACTAGGTACGAGGAAGATCACGTTAAATATCCAAAATTCAAATAAAGGTACGACCCCATTCCAATCCTTTCTATTTTTTCGACTAACACTTGCAGGCTATCGACAAGGATCGGCACGAAACTTTGGATCTTAAAGCACGCGTTGCACTCTTTTTCCCTTAGACCGGTTTTTGTCCCAAATGGGTTTTCTAGCGAGGTTTTTAACAAGGCAACCAATGTTCGTGCTAACTTAGAGCAATTCAATAGTATCCGAGGTTCCCTATAATAAGCCTCGAGTACTGGGGGGCATTACACTCGAATGTCTTCTTTGTTGCAAGAAAATCACTTCATGACAGCGGGGTCTCGTTAGGAAAATGTTGCAAGGGCCAAAAGGTTAGAAGAATCATGCCCGTATATGTTACTCGGACCCTAACATCAAACATGCCTGCATGTTTAATCATCTATTAAGAGAAGTATTTTCCCTTGCCGATGTCCCCTGCCTTTAGAAAAATTTCCTATTTTATACTCTTGATCTATTGTGTAAACAAGCTTAAGGGCCAACCATGACGAAAATCGAACTTCTAACATTTTGAGACCATAAGACCTTAAAGGAAATCCTCGATTTTACAGGCCGCGGCCACCCCACTCGGGGACTGACACTTCGGACAGGCTCGAAGTGAAATGGAAAATAAGCCCAAAGAGCAAGTTTCGAACTAAAGAGGCTACGGCGGATCAGAGACATCCAAAATCCGTAAAAAATACAAAATCTCAAAGGCTATCTTAACCTAAGTCCGAAAAAACTCTCGCTTGGGGACTATCTATAAAGCAAAGGGCTAACTTTACTTTGAGTTCGAGTAAATATTCACTCAATCATAAAATCTCATGGGCTACCTTAACCCGAGTTTGAGAAAACTCTCGCTCGTGGACTATATATAAAGCCTAAGGGCTTCAAGTTCGAGCAAATCCTCACTCAATCATAAAAGCCCAAAGGCTATCTTAACTCGAGTTCGAGCAAACTCTTGCTCGGGGACTATCTATAAAGCCTAAGGGCTAACTTTACTTCGAGTTCGAGAAAATCCTCACTCGATCATAAAAGCCGAAGGGATATCTTAACCCGAGTTTGAGAAAACTCTAGCTCGAGGACTATCTATAAAGCCAAAGGTCTAACTTTACTTCAAGTTCGAGCAAATCCTCACTGGATCGTAAAAGTCCAAGGGCTATCTTAACCCGAGTCGAGCAAACTCTCACTCTGAAACTATCTATAAAGCCTAAGGGCTAACTTTACTTTGAGTTCAAGTAAATTCTCACTCGATCATAAAAGCTCAAGGGCTACCTTAACCCGAGTTCAAGCAAACTCTCACTTGGGGACTATCTATAAAGCCTAAGGGCTAACTTTACTTCTAGTTCAAGCAAATCCTAACTGGACTGTTAAGCCTAAGAGCTACTTAAACTCTAGTTAAAATTGTCATTCTGGGTCCATCGATCTTGGTCGAAAGAAACAAGTCCCGAGTATGGATTTCTTCAAAGGTCTCCCTCTGAGATCGACTCTTGGTGCGCTCCTTAGCTCGAACCTGAGCAGTTTCCTTTTGCGGAATAGTTTTAGATGTTTTGGCCATTTTGTTTTCGTGAGCAATGAAAAATAGAGATTAGAATATTTGGTATCTCGAGAAGCAAAAGATAATAAGCTCAAATATTCAATTCCTTTCTTGTCATTACACTCCAAAAAATGAGGGGACTATCTGTATACGGTAGAAATCGAGGCTACCCAATTTTATTATTTAATCGAAACAAGGACGTTACATCGAAGAGCTAAGGCATCGAGTTCAAGATCGTGGTTGGTATCGATCGAAGCCAGGAAAGATAGACTTCGAGTAATATCGGGGATAGATTAGTAACAGAAGGAGCAAGATATCCGTGATTGGTCAAGGATCGTGGTATGAATCTCGGAACCGACAGAACCGCTGACGGTTACTGATACCAATCATGGATTTTACTTCTGAAATTAGAGTTATACCTTATTTAGGATTCCTATACTATATAGAGGAATCCTGTTCATTTGTAAACTGAGACAGACTAATAAATAACAATACACTGCTCTTTTACTTGCTTATAACTTACTATTATTCTTATTGTTCTTAACGCTTGATCTCGAGCCAATTCCAATCAAGGAAGAGAGCTTGCAACTAAACTGGTTTGATTCATCTTAAACATTTAATTTATTTATTTATCTAGTCATTTATCAATTGGCGTTGAATTAGATCACATATCCTTATAACTACCTTACAAGTTTAATTGTTATTCGTATTTCGAGGTAAACAGTTACATAATATTCCCTCTATTCTAATATTTTTTCTTCTTTTGATTATTGAGATTTAAATAGTGAGCTTTGAGTTATATTTTAAAATGCGTTCTTTTTATTTTTTATATGACAAAAATTACCACCAACTGATAACTTTCTATAGCTTTGAAATACCTTAATATTATTATTGAAGCCAGTGTAGTATAGCTCTAACGATTTATTAAATGAATATCGATTAGCAAATACTGCAAATTAAATTAGGATAGTGGTTACCCCTTAAAATGAGAAGCAATTGAATTTATATGCCGTTTAAAGGATATGTGATTAATTTAACACGAATGATCTAAGAACGGTAAATAATTGAGTTAAAGGAAAATAAAACGATCAAACCAAATGAGATTAAGTCTAACTTTATGATAGATGCTGGAAATTGGTCCCGATCCGGCCCCCAGAACGGGCTTGGTTGCAACTTAATAAACAAATAGCTGAAGAATACTTTGAACAATATCTAGAGAAAAAAAATTAACTTTTTTGCCTTGGTATGCATGCCAACAGTGGTCCTCAACATAAAAAAGTTCTCCCCTTTATATAGTAGTGGAGTTTCAATCCTAGTCAAGTCTAAGTAAGGTAAAGATCCTTTACTTCTGATAAACGTTGTTACGCAGTCGATATCGGGCAAGATTTGCATCTAATATCCGATTGAGAGCGGATATTTTGGCCCCTCCTTTTTCCTGTCTAACCGTCTTTCTCTTAGCCTCGGTTCTTCACTTTCCTCGATCTTAATGCTTGGCCATGTCCAGTTCTGGGCATACTATTTGTCCTCCCCAAGCTCTGGCCTGTGGAAGCCCTCGTCTTTACTCGAGGCCATATCGTGTTTCTCTATCCTCTCATTCCTTTATCAAAAAATCGGGGGTAACTTTATCCCCGTTTGACCCACACACATATAGCCCCCTCACTTGACGGAGAGCAGATTTATAGAAACGACGAGAGGTGATTAACTATTATCGGTTCCTTCCTCCTTATGCTACAAATAGGTTGACGAGTCAGCGAAACACCCATCAGTCGTGTTGTTCTGACTTTAGGCACGTGTCAGCCGCCGGTTGACTATCCTTGGTGGGCATCAAATGTGAAAATTCATGCATTAATTATTTCCCTCCCATAAAAGCTCTGGTTTCCTATTTTTCACTTTTTTACTTTTCGATTTCAAATATTCTTCATTTACCCTCGAATTTTTTACTTGTTCATCATTCCCTCAAATCTTTTCAAATTATTCTTCGCATCTTCTTTTCTTCATATTCAATCTTCAAATCTTCATACTTTGCCTTTAAATCTTCAATCTAGACCTTTAAATCTTTATATCAATCTTCAAACCTTCATATCAGCCTTCAAACCATCCTATTCTCAGATAAAGATGGCAAAGACCTCAAAATTTGTGCCTTAAAATACTGCTCTTTCAGCTTCTACCACGGTCGCAGATACCGAAGTGACCCTGCCGGCAGTAGCCTCGGAACCTCCTCTTAAGGGTTTTATCCATCGAACGCGAAAAGTCACACATTAATTATTTTCCTCCTAAAAACCCTCGATTTCCTATTTTTCACTTTTTTACTTTTCGATTTCAAATCTTTTTGATTTACCCTGGAATATTTTACTTGTTCATCATTCCCTCAAATCTTTTTAATTTGTTCTTCACATCTTCATTTCTTCATCTTCAATCTTCAAATCTTCATACTTTACCTTTTAATCTTCAAGCTTGACCTTCAGATATTCATATCAATCTTCAAACCTTCATATCAGCCTTCAAACCTTCCTATTCCTAGATAAAGATGACAAAGACCTCAAAATTTGTGCCTCAAAATACTGCTCTTTCAACTTCTACCACGGTCGTAAATACCGAAGCCACCCTGCCAGCAGTAGCCTCGGAAAGTCCTCTTAAGGATTTTATCCCCGGAGGCTGCCCTACAGATAATGACTTTAAGGTCAAAAAGGCCTCCGAACAAGGACATCGTGGTGTGGAGATATGGAGGTATATCTGCTCCATCGCCAAAGACACGCTCCCAAAGGTCCAGGATGATTGCAAATGGGAAGGCAAAGAAGTAGTCATCCCTAGTCTTGTTGAGGACATAACAACGCACATGAAGGGGTACTTGAGCATTTATACGTACCCTTTTGCACTTGGCCCGATGGACACGGTAGTCCTCGACTTTTGTAAGAGGTACAAGGTCTGCCTCGGGCAGGTCCATCCGTCTTTTTGCAAGATCTTGATTCTCTTCTGTCACTTTGTTAACAACACGGAGGAGCCCTGGTTCACTATCGGCCATCTGCTCCACGTCTACAGCCCCCGAATCTTCCAAGAGGGGTTAATCAAGCTTGCCCGGCGGGCAAAGAAGACTCCCCTCTCAAGCATCTAAAAGGGAACGCGATCGAGGCTGGCATGAGAGATTTGTTCGGGTCAAGACCAAAGATCTAATTTTCTCGAATTTCCTACCGTTCCCTGAGAATTGGAATGCGACATGTAAGTTCATCTCCTCTTAAGTCGTCAAAATAGCCCTTTGAATTTGCTATTCTTTTTCATCACCCGACTTTCTCGATATGCAGCGGTCGCCCGAGTCCCCAATGCAGTCTCCCATTCAAGGAATGGACCAAGGGCATATACAAACAATTAACATACTTCGAGTGCAATTGGTGCAAACTTTCTAAGGGAAAATGGGAGGCTCGTTCCCATAGTTAGTGTCCTTATTCTCCTATTGCTCAAGTCCCTTTCATCTAAGTCCATTTTTCTTTTCACAGGTTTGCTCAAGACCACCCAGCTTTAGGAAATTACTGAGAAAGAAGCCTCATCCATATCTGGAAAACCCTCTAATTCGGTACAACCTGCCGTCGAGGCTTCCATGAAGAAGAAGGAGAAAATAAGAAAAAAGAGGAGGTCCTATGGCTCCTCGGACGCTCCCGCCGAGACCAAGAAGAAGAGGTTCTTAGTTAGGTCATAAAGAGTACTTAGAAAAGTACTCGTGCTAGGGTTTCAGACTCTAATTCTCTCTACCGACTCAAAGACTAACTTGAGAATGATGACATGGAGTTTGTCATCTACGAGACGGCGGATGATTCATAGGAGCTGGCAGTCAGAGGGGGGCGACTAAGTTTGAGTCCTCCTCAGCTCGAGAGACCGAGGAAAAACCTGGGGCCACAGTACCTCGAGAGGCTACTATGATCCTAAGAGAGGCAGCCGACGTCATTGACATCCCAGAGTCACGATCCCATACGGAGCCTCTTTTTGACGAGGCTCAGGCCATTAGATAAAAGTCGATCAAGGCATGATGGGTCATGGATGAGGCCCTTAACCTATTTTTTTAAGGTATGGAAGTTGGTGCACTGAAAGACTACTCCGATTTTAGCAACCTAGAGATCCCAAAAAGGGATGTGCTGTCGGGGTCAGACGAGTTGAGTTCAAGCCCAAAGCTTGTGAAGCATCTCCCCGCCCCAAGTGCGGACCTTGACCATAAGAAAGACGGTCATGTTTACGGTACCGGCAAATACCAGGATGCTATCCGAGGTAGTCGGTATGTCCAGCTACCTTCATTTCTTGGTAAGCGAAGAGGACCAAGCAAAGATGAACGAAGTGGATGCGCGCGGGCCTCTTCAATGAGGCACATCAGGCGTTAAACAGGGTGTATTTTCCTTTTCTCATATCTTTAAAGAGTCCATTTTTCCTTAGCGTATTTTAATGATTTTGACTTTTTTATGCCTCATGCCTCTATGCTTCATCATGTGAGATTTTGCCGGTCTCGGATGGAGGTGTGTCAACTTGAGTTCGAGCTCGAGGAGCAGGTCCGACAAAAGGACATGTACAAAGCTCTTTGTGAGCAAATAGATGAGGTCCTTAGGGACTACTCCATCCTCCAAACCGAGCTGCAAAGAGCTCAAAATGAGGCCTCGAAGGTGAAACGGGAACATGCCCTTCTGGTTGAAAAGTTTATGGTGTTTGAGATTAATAATGAAAGGTTAAGTGCAATTGCTAATGCCGCAACCTCGCAGGTCCAAGAGAAAATAGACCTGATCGACCAACTTAGAGTTGAAATGGACAAGGTCAAAGCCTCAACCAAGGAGTTGAGGAGCAAGATGGATCTCTTGGACTTGGAGCAGGATACCACCAAAGAGGATTTAGCATCAACCAAAGATTAGCTCTGGGTGATGAGGGAAAAATTCGACAATTGGTCTCGTCTGAATGAGGAGTCTGGGCACAGCTTGACTCAGCATTATAGAACGGGACATTCTCGACCAAGAGTACACCGTGCTGAGGTCCAAGTAGGAGGCGGCTTCGAACGAGGCCTCCGAAGTTCAGGACATTTTGGCATAGTACAAGAATGATGTAGAGGTAGTCGAGGCCCATGTAATAATGAAGGACGAGTATGTGAAGTGGTTGTCTCATAGAGAGACCCTTAGGAGATTCATGCCAGGGCAATTGACCTATCAGCCGAGAGAGAAGAGGCAAAGAGGCTTGAAGCCGAGGCCAAAGAGAGATACTGGCTCGATGGTTCGAGTAGCGAGTAGGGCTCCGATGAAGACTAGGCAGGAAATGCCTTAGTTTATTTTTTGTTTTTCCTTGTATTCTATATTTTGGGGTCATTTCATAGTGCCTGTGTAAATACCTTTTGGTACATATGTATATAAAAACTTTTCTTCAGCATCTATTGTGTCTTTTACTTTTCTGTACTTGCTTGTGTCTAAGACTTATAATATGTCGTTGATGACTTAACATAGGATTTGATATCGTTTAAATTGTTCTTTCTCCTAAATCCCGGATCAAGCCTGGATTAAGTAATAACTCCGAATTACTTTATCTTCGGAGGGCCCGATAATAAAGAAGTCTTTGTTAAAATTTTGAATGTTTTAGCTAGACATAATCATTCTTTGCCGAAGATGGCTCTTTTCATGGCCGTAATTCAAGACCGAGTATCTTAACCGGGTCTAAACTAGTCTTTTCTTGTTATGAAAAACTATGTAGGGACGTTACTTTTCAAGTACGAACTCGGACATCTCCGAGCCATTTAAGTTGGTCGTGGCCTTTTGCATTTGGGCTCTGCCTAGTAGGCTCGGTGCCTCCGGGATTTAGTAACTCAAATTTTCGGATCTTATCGTCGGGTAGTATTCCCCGGTTCCTGTAGGATTTAAGGGTTTTGAACCCAACATTTGTTCTAAGTAACTTTTGACGATAATATTGTTTATGCAAATGTAAACCGATGACACATAGAAGGAAAATTTCCTTTATTTTCTTGAATGTCGTGTAAATAGTCAATGATATAGAAGCTATCTGCCATGGCGAGAATGAGCTATGTGGGCACGATTTGTTTTATTGTTTGGCCCTTACACTTAATTCTAATACTCAACTCTTGGTTCTAAATACGAATAAGAATTTCTTCTGCATTCCCAAACTCAGGACATTGACTTAGGGTGTGATGGCCCATAGTATTCGTGACTAAATTTTTTAGGGCTCGAATACTATTGATCTAATATAGATGATACGTATTCCTCGACTTTAGGTCGATCTTCAAAACTTAGGGTAGCACATTTTATTATTGCCTCATTAAAAATCTTACCATAAAACCCACTTCGGAAAAAAATTGGTCCAAGGGAAAAAGAGTGCAACATGTGCTTTTGGACCTAATCCTCAAATTTGACTTTGTCTAAGTACCTGCACGGGTTAGTTCAAAGCGTAATAAACCACAAAGAAGATTGTGTTCATACCTTAGCAGCAGTAACGCTTTAAGTGTGCCATATTCCAATTGTTGGGTAGTTGTAGCCATTTTTTGTATTTGAGATGGTACGAGCATTTCTCGGTTATACCAATGACTCTGTACGATACTTCCCAGTCGGGCCTAGTTTCCCGTCATTCAGGTTCTTGGTATGTAGTATACTCTACTTAGTACCAAGTCTCTGACTTGGAGATATCGAAGGTTTGCCCTTTGATTGTAATATCTCGCCATGCTTTATTTTTGGGCCACTAATAAGAATAGGGTGGCTTCTCGTCTTTTGTCCGCTAAGTTTAAGCTCATGACCATGGCCTCATCATTTGACGTCTTCGTAGAGTATTGGAACCTTAAGCTCGGTTATTCTACCTCTACCAGAATCAGATCTTCTGCGTCATAGACTAGAGAGAACGGTGTTTCACCGGTGCTTTCGAAGTTTTTCGATATGTCTATAAGAACTTAGGCAAAATTTCTTTCCATTTTTCTTTTGAGTCGGTCAATCTCTTCTTCAAGTTCTAGAGTACAGTTTTGTTTGTTGATTCTGCTTGACCGTTCCCACTTTGGTGGTAGGACGTCGATAAAATCTTTTTGATTTTGTGATCTTCAAAATATTTATTAATCTTGCCGCCAATGAACTGCCTCCCGTTATCGTACGTGATCTTGGCCGGTATCCCGAACTAGTATATTATATGATCCAGATGAAATCAATGACCTCCTTTTCCCTAACTTTCTCGAACGCATGTGTTTCAACCTACTTGGAGAAATAATCGATCATAAGTAAGATTAACTGGGCTTCACAGGGTGCCCACGACAAGAGACCGACGATGTCCATTCTCCATTTCATGAATGACCAAGGGGAGGATCGGGTGAAGCATCACCCCCGATTGGTAGATCATCGGGGCATGCCTCTGACATTCATTACACTTTTGATCAATGTCTTTCGTATCTTTTTCCATCTAGTTCCAGTAATAACCGGCTCTGATCAATTTTTGAACCAAGGACTCTGCTCCCGAATGGTTTCTACAGGTCCCTTGTGTACTTCCCTCATCACATAGTCGGTCTCCCCCAGACCCAAGCACCTTGCTAATGGTCCAAAAAACGATCATCAATATGATTTTCCACCAACCAAGCTAAACTTGGTAGCCTTCGTATGTAGGGCCCTTGATTATTTGGGATTCTATGGCAATTTCCCTTTCTGAAGGTAGTTTATGTATTTCTTCCACCAATTCCAAGTTAAGTTTGTTACGTTTACCTCAGTGTGAACTTCCTCTATCACTGAGTTCATCAATTTCACCACTGCTCCTAAATTGAATTCATCAAAATCGACTGACGACCCTAGATTAGCCAATGCATCAGCCTCATTATTTTGATCTCGGGGTACATGTTGTAGTGTCCATTCCTTGAACTGGTGAAATTTCAGTTGCAACTTATCCAAGTATCTCAGCATTCGGTCCTCTTTTACTTTAAATGTCATGTTGACTTTGTTAATGCTGAGGGGGGAGTCGTACTTGACTTTGATCACCTCAGCCCCCAGGCTCTTAGCCAGTTTTAGACCTGCAATCATAGCCCCGTATTCATCTTTGTTGTTAGTCAATTTCATAGTTCTAATAGATTGAGTTATACATTACTCGTAGGTGATTTTAATACGATTCCCAACCCGAACCCTTTCGTGTTAGAAGCACCGTCCGTGAATAGGGTCCAAATCTTGGAGCTAGTCCCTGAGGTGAGCACTAATTCTTTCTTGACCTCGGGGATCAAGGCCGACTAAAGTCGGCCATGAAGTCTACCAAAATCTAAGATTTTATAGTAGTTTGAGGTTTGTACTCAATATCATACCCGTAAACCTCTACGGCCCATTTGGCCAGTCGACCCGAGAGTTGGGTTTGTGCATAACATTTTTTAGTGGGTACGAGGTCATGACCCATATGTGGTGACAATGAAAATATGGATTTAGTTTCCTAGATGCACTTAATAAGGCGAGCACTAATTTTTCTAAGTGCGGATACCTCATTTCGACATCTCCTAGGCTTCTACTAACATAATAAATAGAAAACTGCGTAACTTCTTCTTCCTGGACCAGAACACCATTTATCGCCACCTCGGAGACTGCCAAGTAGAGGTATATCTACTCATTGGCCTTCGGGGTGTACAGCAAAGAAGGGCTTGATATGTATCGTTTAGTGCTTCTAAAGCCTACTGACATTTCGGGGTCTAAGAGAAGTCGTTCTTTTTCAGTAATAAGAAATATTGATGGCTTTTGTCGTATGACCTCAAAATAAACTAGCCCAATACGGCTATCTGCCTGATCAGTCTCTGTACCGCCTTGATGTTTTCAACTACGATGATATATTTTATGGCTTTTATCTTGTCCGAGTTGATCTCTATTCCCCGATTAGATACCATGAAACCGAGGAACTTGCCCGAGCTGACCCTGAAGGCACACTTCTCTGGATTCAACTTCATGTTATATTTCCTCAGTATGTCGAAGGTTTCCTGAAAATGCTTCAAACGGTCCTCTAATCTCTAGGACTTCACTAATCGCTGGGACTTCACTAACATATCGTCAATATAAACCTCCATTAATTTTCCTACTTGTTCTTCGAACATTCCGATTAACTAGGCGTTGATACGTAGCACCTGCATTTTTTAATCCAACCAGCATTATGTTGTAACAATAGGTGCCGAATTTAGTTATAAAAGAAGTCTTTTCTTGGTCGCCCGAGTCCATCCGTATTTGGTTGTACCCGAAATAGGTATGGAGAAAACTCAATGTCTCGTGCCCGCCTATTACATCGATCATTCAGTCAATGTTAGGCAAAGGAAATGAATCCTTTGGGCATGCCTTATTTAGATCCTTATAATCTACATATATTCTAAGTTTGTTCCCTTTTTGAGGTACGACCACTACATTAGCTATTCAATTCGAGTATTTAACTTCCCGAATATAATCTATTTTCAGAAGTTTAGATACCTCGTCTTTGATGAATGCGTGTTTGATCTCGGAGTGCGACCTCCTTTTCTGTTTGATCGTATGGAATTTTGTATCCAAGCTTAATTTGTGAGTTGTCACCTCCGATGGGATCCCTGTCATATCTAAGTAGGACCAGGCAAAACAATCGACACTAGCTTTATAAAAATCAATATATTTTTTCCTGAGCTCAGGGGTTAAACTCGTGCCCAGGTATACCTTTTTATTTGGTAGATACTCGCTCAGTATGACCTGCTCCAATTCCTCGATTGTTGATTTGGTGGCATCTATATCATTGGGTGCTATAAAGAATCTCGGGGCCCCGAAATCATCCTCCACATTTGTTGTGTGTTGCCCCTATTTCCTCGGACCTGTCAAGGTCGGGGTTGTTGATTGCTATTTGGTTTATTTCTTTTCGACCAATCCCCTACCTTTTGATGTTGTGACCGCGGGCATCGGGGTCACTTCCTTAATAGAAAACTTTTCCTTTTTAGTCAATTGTTCCCCATAGACCGTTTTGATTCCGCCTGGGGTGGGAAACTTCAACGCCTGATGCAGGGTCGAAGGCACCACTCTCATGGTGTAGACCCATAGACTCCCGAATAAGTCATTGTATCTCATATCCCCCTCGATCACATAAAATTTTATTTCCTGGGTGGTCCAGGCAGTGTTTACTGGTAGGGTTATTTCACCCTTCGTCAACTCGCATTCCATGTTGAACTCGTTCAATACTCGTTCTGTTGGTACGATTTGGTCTAATAATCCTAGTTTTTCTACGACTCTCCATGGGATTATATTGGCCGAGCTACCTAGATCAATAAACAAACGCTTAACTCGAGATTTATCAATAAGTGCGGATATTACCAGTGCATCACTGTGAGGCTGGATGATGCCCTTGGTATCCTTGTAGCTGAACGAGATATACCCCTACGGGACGTAGTTCCCTAGTGCATTTTTCCCTTGTGATAGAAACTTTGGTGTGCTTTATCATTGGCCCTTGTGTGACATCCACTCCCCCAATGATCATGTTAATCACGTATGGAGGCTCCTCTTGCTCAATTTGTTTGTTGGCATCCCTGCATTTGAAATGATTTTTGGCTCGCTGATGACGTCCATAACACACCTCTATAGGAGATATGATACGGTCGTATGCAATAATAATTACCTAACTATGAGTCGGTGTCGAATCCATAGGGAGTTATGAGGGTTCTTAGGGCTATCTATTTGAAGCAAGCAAATGGGTTATCTAAGATTGCACTTCCACAACAAGGTTTTGTTTTCTATCTCTATTGTTACTCTAATGAATGCAAGCTAAAAAAATAGATTGTAGATAAATGTTTTTGAGTTTTTTCCAATTGGATTAAAGGACTAGAGATGTTACCATAACCTAGGTGTTTTCCTAATGAGATAAAAGCGTTAATGATTATTTTGTTGATTGGGGTGTATTATAGCTCTCAACTCTACATTACACACTCAATACCTCTCGGTCTAAGAGTGATTTTGCTCAATTTAGCTTTCTCAAGTCCAAATGGGTATCAACCAAAATAGTTGATAAGAGCTCAAGTCGGGTTCCTACTATCTCTAGTTTGAACCCTTTAATTAGGTTAATCAATCTCTCAATTAATCCAATTCCTTTTTAGCTAAGTTATCCTAGACTAGGTCCCTCTTTCTCAAGTAGAGACTAGTCAAATAGGCATGAATCAATATTTGCAACCATTAATTCTAAAATTTAAGCATAAACTAAAGCAAATAATTAACACCCAATCATAAACAAGCACTAAATTAGATACCCATAACTTACTAAAATAGAAAAGATAAATGACTACAGCAGCTTTGTATGTTCAAAACATGACCTAATTTTTTGAAACTCATCTATTTATATAAGTCTAAAAATCGCGGACAAAAATGCCCCTTGGGAGGCTCTGCGGCCGCAAAATTCCATGTGCGGCCCACGGCTGTGACCATAACCTAGGTGTTTGCCTAATGGGATAAAAATGTTAATACTTGTTTTTTTGATTGGGGTGTATCATATCTCTCAACTCTACATTACCCACTCAATACCTCTCAATCAGAGAGTGATTTTGCCCAATTTGGCTTTCTCAAGTCCAAATGGGTATCAACCAAAATAGTTGATAAGAGCTCAAGTCAGATTCTTACTATTCCTAGTTTGAAACCTTTAATTTGGTTAATCGATCTCTCAATTAACCCAATTTCTTGTTAGCTAAGTTATCCTAGATTAGGCCCCTCTTTCTCAAGTAGAGACTAAGTTAAATAGGCATGAATCAATGTTTGCAACCATTAATTCTAAAATTGAAGCATAAAATGAGGTAAATAATCAACCCCAATCATAAACAAGCACTAAATTAGATACCCATAAGGTTTACACACTAGGGTTGGATCACAACCTTAGTAAAAATCTAGCTACTCGCGAAAATTGCAGAAAATAAAGATGAAGAGCCAATTAAACTCATAATGGAAAACTAAAATGATGAAATCTAATGTTAAAATACTCAAATAAGCTAAAACTTCCTAAAATAGAAAAGAGAAACGGCTACAGTAGCTTTGTATATTCAAAACTTGACCTAATTTTTGAAACTCATCTATTTAGACAAGGCTGAAAAACGCGAACGAAAATGCCCCTTGGAAGGTTCTGCGGCCGCACAATTCCATGTGCAATCTATAGATTTCTTCAGTTGGTAGGAAAATGAGTTCTACGGCCGCACATTTCTATACTGCGCCCGCAAGGAAATCTTCTATAGCCGCACAATTCTTGTATGGTCCGCGCTTCACAAAGGCTCCTGGACTTGGTCTTTTTTCATACTCTCTAATATTTGACTCTTAAGCCTAGTTCTGCAGCCGCACAATTCATGTGCAGTCCATACAATTCATGTGCAGTTCGCACAATTCATGTGCAGTCTTGTAGAAATTTTCTTCTTGGTTTACGGACGCATATGGAATCTTACGGTCCGCAATTTCTTCTGTGGACCGCACATTTATGCTTCTGCGCTCTTTTGCCTTGTGCTTTGAGACACTCCTTTTGAGTTGGATTTCATCTTGATAGACCAAACTTCTAGAATTCTTATAATTTGCACAATTTCATTAGTTTCGGGAACACAATTCAATACTTTCCGACTAAACCAAAAGCTAAAAGGTTCTAATAAGCAGTCAAAATCCCCACTTATCACTCGCTCACATAGCAATTCTCAAAGATGCCCATTTTTTAATAGGCGAGCTACTTCTTTCCTTAGTTGTCGACAATCTTTGGTCCTGTAATTATGAGTACCGTGATATTTAAAGACCAAGTTGTGATCCCTCTATGCGGGATCGGACTGAAGTGGCCTTGGTCATTTGGCCTCCTTGATATGACCAATGTCCGACACTATACTCGCAGCATCCACGTTAAAGTTATATTTTGATAGTCTCGAGGCTTTCGTACCCCCAAGACCCAGTTAAACTCATAATGGGAGATTAAAATAATGAAATCTAATGTTAAAATACTCAAATAAGCTAAAACTTCCTAAAATAGGAAAGAGAAATGGCTACAACATCTTTGTATGTTCAAAACTTGACCTAATTTTGTGAAACTCGTCTCTTTATACAAGGCTGAAAAGCGCAGACAAAAATGCCCCCGGGAGGTTCTGCAGTCGTAAAATTCTTGTATGGTCCTCAGATTTCTTCAGGTTGCAACATTTCTGGACTGCGGCCACACATTTCTGGACTGCGGCTGCAAGGCAATATTGTGTAGTCTGCACACAAAAGCTCCTGGACTTGGTCTTTTTGCATACTCTATGATCTTTGACTATTAAGCCTAGTTCTTCAGAATTCATGTGTGGTCCGCACATTGCTGAAAGTTCTATTGAAATTTTCTTCTTGGTTTGCGGCCGCAGATGAAATTTTATGGTCCGCAATTTCTTCTGCGGATCGCACATTTGTGCTTCTGTGCTCTTTATTGCCTTATGCTTCAAGATACTCCTTTTTGAGTTGGATATCATCTTGACAGACCAAACTTCCAGCATTCCAACAATTTGCACTCATTAGTTTTTGGAACACGATTCAATACTTTCTGACTAAAACAAAAGCTAAAGCAGTCAAAATCTCCACCTATCAACTCCCCCAAACTTAAGTCTTTGCTTGTCCTCAAGTAATTAAATTAGTTTCCACCTCCAAAAGTTAAGGGTCATTTCAGTGGGTCAAAGGTGAGCCATTCACATATCAGTTGGGACCAACAATTACCCACACTACTCATGCATTATCAACAAGGAGACAAGTTAAACATTCATGCACATATAGTTCTAATGTGACATTTGAGCTTCAAGAATTGACTTTTCTCATCAAGGACTCCTGCTCTATCATGTAAGCCATAGTGGACTCCAAACTCTTCCTCATCTACTTTCTATTTGTCAAGCTCACTTAATAAATTTAGCACTCAATCAAAAGATTTATGAAAGGTTCATTCATCTCTCTTAAGATAATGTCACAAGTACGGCTTCAAGTACCATAGGCTTGCCCCTGATGCAGTTTACCGTTAATATATGCTCACTCGATTTGAAATCAAGTAGGACTTCTTTCGGGATGTAATTAAGCATATGGGTTAGGGTAGGATACCATATGGGTAAGTGGTTACGCCTTTCCTTAACCACTACATATTTCATTTCTCGGCTCACACTTTGCCAATTCTTAGAGGTAGTTTCTTTTCATTGTGGACTAGAGAGACTTGGCATCACTCTTTCTTGTTCATTTCATTCTTTTTATCCCTTTTGATTTCTCAATGTTTAGGATCATTAACTCTTTTTGGATCCATCCAACCCTTCCACTTATTCATTTTTTGCATTTTTCTTTTTGCTCTTTTATTTTTATAGCCTTCACTTATCATAGAATTCATTTTTTCTCTTTTTTAAGTTCCTCCTCTTCCACCCAAACTTACGTTTTAATCCATTTGTTTCACAAGAGTGTAAAGGAAAGCACAGGTGCCAAGAGAGGATCAATACAAAACGGTTAAAGGCTCGTAACATGATTATCAAATGAGAAAGGCTAGAGGCTCAAAGGGGTTGACTAGGGATAATGACATTGGATGGAAATAGAAAACTCAAATGGTCCAAGGATAGCCTACAATCACTTCTCAAACCAAGCAAAACTTAGGATTTTTCCTTGAAACACATTCGGAGCAAGTTCTAGACCCTTCGCACGAATACTTGGACTAGAATCAATTCATCTCACCCCTCACGCAATCGGGTTGTAAAAGAAGATAGAGTCGAGGGACCACAACGACTACATTCTTATTTATAGATCAATATAGTCTGATTAAACCACTCGATGATTGCCAAAGTCAACATAAGAGTCACAAAGTCACTAACTAAAGCTATTTCTTTCAAAAATCTTGTTTCTAACCATAAGCATGTAGTTAAGTGTGTTTGTTCTATTTGAAGCATGGTTGACTCTTCGAGCATGACTTAATTAGGTCTTTTTATTCATTACTACTACTATTGTTACCTAAACACAAAAAATTGACTCATTCCCTTAAGAAGGTTGTCACGCTATCCATCGTTGAGATGAGTCACCCGGTTTACACAAAAACTACCTTTGAAAAGAACTGTGGCATTAAGAAAATTAAAGGCTTGTTATCTACTAAAACATAAAAAGAAGCTACTAAACAAAACAAGAGCTAATACACTACTAAAATATAAAAGAATCTAATAAGAAAAAACAAAGATAAACAAGATAATGAACAAAACTACTAAGGATAGAATGAATATACATAGTAATAGAGGGAAGATATATACGTACAAATAGGAAAATAGAGAACATTATCAGGTTATTATAGGCCAGTTGTCTACAAATTATCAAAAGTAACAAATAAACTTCACCCCCTGGATAAAAGTAAGCATTGTCCCTAATGCTTAGAAAAATAACAGTAAAAGAAGGAAGAGTGAAGAAAACTCCCTATGGCTCTTTGGACATCTCTGTGTCCCCATCAATGTCCTCGCCCTCCAGCTCAGCCAACTAGATATCATCATCCTCGACTCTAGGTGTGACTGGGTTGGCAAATATTTAATGCACTGCCTCAACAGTATTGGCAGCAAGGTCTGGCTCTCCAGACTGGCCAGCTAGTGCCACCGGTGCAGATGGATCTAGGGCAGAATGGTGCGGGTCAAGCAACATATCACATAGAAGGACTCCGACTGTAGCAATTTTGTTCACCTCTTTCCAGAGCTTATCCACTGACTTCTTGCTAGCTTGGGGTTTCCTTATCTTCTTTACTTCCTTTTCCAGCTCTTCAATTTCTGACATGTGTTGTACCAATGTGTTCATGATCATCTTCTCATTATCCAGAAGCTTTTTCAATGTCTCTTCAATGGTTGGGGGAAATTGAGGTGCCTGAGAAGTCGACTGCATTGCAACAATACTGAACAAATCAGACAGCTTTACAGTAGTTGTCTGTATCCAGTTGTTGAGACTCGCCAATGTCTGGGGGACTCGCAGCATAGAGAGTGGGATAGTAGGCATAGGCACTAGCTTCACAGCCGAGGAAGGACCTGTGGCAGGAGCTGTAGTAGGGGCTGTAGATAATGGTGGATGCATAGCTGCGACACTGGAGGAAGGCTCGACCAAAGTGGATAGAGCATCAACTGTCTCAGTAACTACCACGACTGGCTTATCAGACTGGCCCACGGTGGTAGGGGGCTAAACTTTCTTCTTCGGATTGTTTGCATCCATCAGTGTCAAACTAAAGCTTCTTCGGCTTCACCTTTGTGTCATAATCCCTCAACTATACCCTTGCATCCGTGAAGTATTCTGTAATAACATTGGGATACGGGTAGGATGATTCATCTTGTCGAGCAATCACTGAGATGTTGGCCGACATCAACGTACCCACATTGATAGGGTACCCGGCCATAATAGAAGCAACTAGAACTGCCCGAAGAATCGGAAGGTAAGTCTCATTCTAGCTCGGGTCCAGTCTACTGTAGATAAAATTTTACCACCCCTTCACCTCGAACTCATAGTGTTCCAGTGGATAGGAACTCCAATGGCAATCCATGGTGGTGGTGGCTCTGGTGCTGCTAGAATCTCCGCTAACCAAGGCTGGGTTGCGTCTCCCATTTAATACTTTTCCAAATATTTCTTCGGCTCAACATTTTCGAAGCCCAAGTATGTGTTGAGTGTATGATGATCAAATCTCACTTTGAGGTTATGCAGTTTGGCTACCTTTTCCCCCTTTTTTGATATGCGCCATATTGGCATAGAACTCACGGACAAGGTACTCTTTGGAATCCACTACACTCTGGGTAAACCATATTCACCCCTTGCATTCACCGAACTGTATCAGCACGGTTGGATTGTACCTCTAAAAGTCCGTCATCATAAATTGTCAGAGTGAGCGACCTTACTGGCCACCACACATGGAAGCTAGTCAAGGCTGCCAAGCTGACAAAACTGTCCTCCCAAAACTCTTTCTTCTTTGATCTTTCAAAACTAGCTGTTGTAGCATCTCCCTTTCTGCCGTCATCGGGGATATCCTGAACTTGTGTATCCTGTGCCTCAGGGACAGGTGAAGCTAATGGCTTAGAAGCCTGACTAGCACTCTCTGATCCCTCGAAAGTGCTATGAGATGAGCATGCCTCGTCCCTGAGTTGATATCTCCCTTGCAGCCTTGATTGTACAGTCGGTTGCTCCTGAACAGAGGCTGAGTTGGCCTCTGATGCTTTCCTAGACGGGATATATGAACTCGTCTCGGAGAGGTTTGCACCTCTCCCTCTCCCTCTACCGATTGTTGTAGTCTTCTTCCTAATTTCCTTTTGTTGGGCAAGAGGTAAGGCCTTTTTTTCTCGTCCCCGAGAGGGTTTACCCCTCCCTTTAGAAGTGTTGCCTCATCCCCTAAATCAAACCATTGTCTGTATCAAGAAGAGCAGATTGTTAGTTGCAATTCAATATTCAAACATTCCCAGGATACATACAAGTAAGATATAAACCAGAAGACATAGTGAGGGTAAGTAGTTACAGCATGCTTGCAAGGAACCAGATCTGTGGTTCGCACAATTTTCTTTATGGCCGCAGATGATGACTTGCAGACCGTAAACCTTTATTTTACGACCATAAAATTCAAGTGCGGTCCATACAATTCCACTTTCGACTGCACCTCTTAGACCCAACGAATGCCAACTCTCTGACAGATAATTGGCTGATGTGCGGTTGTAACACTATTTTTGTGGTCCCCATAATTAGACATGCGGCCGCACATTGGAGTCAAAAAATATAGACTCTCTGATGATAGTAAAAGGGATTTTCTATGGATGTGATGGGAAATCTGAGGTCCGCACATTTTATCTTGCGCCACAGATCCTTTCTTTTACTATGTTTCCCTAAAATGAAAATGTGCGGACCGCACAAATTCAAGTGCAACCGCAGAATTCAAAAGTTATGTACAGGTCAATTATCTTTGTCTAGGCTTTGTAATTTTGTGCACAATTTGACATGGGAACATCATAGATGCATGAAAATATGTTAACCCCATCCCATAGATCATGAATTAGTTAACCTATTGCAAATTTACCCCCACATGGATGAACAATTGAGTTTTAATGACAAATGGCCTAAAAATAACTAAAAATCTACAAACTAAAAGAAAAAGATTAACAAAACACTGAAGCATACCAGATGAATGAGCATGATGAGCGACTGATTAAAGAGGTCGTGTGTGTCAACAGATAGATTAACAAAGAAATTTCAAGATATACTATTATTTTTGTGCTTAGAGAGGGAAAAAATGTAACAGTTGCCTATATTCCTCTATTTATACTATTTGGCTTTCTAAGGGAAGGAAGGGAGGGTGCAGCTGCACAATTTCATGTACGGTCCGCACTCTGTTACCTGGGGGTCTCAACTCATCTTTCCATCTGTGGTCCGCACAATATTATGTGCGGCCGCAGATTTTGTGTTGCGGCTGTAGATTTCGTTTTGCGGTCGCACATCAACCTTTTCTCTGACAGACTAAACTTCAAAGACTTGACATTTTCAAACTTTTATTTGTGTGTTCCGTGATATTATTGTGCGTCTGCATTGCACTTTTGCTACAACAACCATAAACGTGCGGTCCGTACAAATCAATTGCGGTCCGCAATTCTTGCAACACTTAGCCAGATTTCTATCCACAATTCTTGTAATTCACACTTAGTCCTATAACATATTTCACATCAAGTTAGCACAAAAATAACACCTAACTACAAAAGAAGAAAAAAGGAAAATAAACTTGGGTTGCCTCCCAAGAAGCGACTAATTTAACGTCGCGGCATGACACAGAATACCATCAGTTAAAATGAATGACTGCCACGATGTGGCTATCTCTAACTTTTTCTAAGTAGTGCTTCACCCGGTAACCATTGACTCGGAATGCTTCATTGTTTTGTTCTTCAAGTCCAATGCACCAAAAGGTGTCACACCCACAACATCAAAAGGACCACTCCACTTAGTCTTTAGCTTCCCGGGAAACATCCTCAACCTTGAGTTAAACAACAATACAAGGTCGCCCACCTTGAACTCTTTGTCCCAAGGACGAATTTGCATAAGCATGGTATTGGAACTCATCCAATTCATTCAAATATGCAAACCCTCAAGTTAGCGGCTACATCCCAATCAATATTCAACTTATTTAGAGCCCACATGGCCTTGTGCTCTAGTTCCACCAAAAGATGACAAGATTTCCCGAACACCAACCGGTATGGCGACATTCAAATAGGTATTTTCTAAACCATCCGATAAGACCATGATGCATCATTTAGCTTCTTTGACCAATCCGTCCTATTAGCATTCACTGTTTTGGACAAAATACAATTTATCTCCCGGTTGGAGACTTCTACTTGCACACTAGCTTGTGGGTGATAAGGAGTTGTGACTTTGTGAATGACACCATACTTGCTAAGCAAAGTGTCGAAAGCCTTGATGAAAAAATGTGACCCCCATCACTTATAATAGCACGTGGAGTACCAAACCTTGTGAAAATATTCTTCCTTTAGAAATCCATCACACTTCTCGCTTTATTGTTGGGTAAAGAAACGGCCTCAACCCATTTGGACACATAATCAATCGCGACCAAGATGTAGGTGCTTCCACAAGAACTCACAAAGGCTTATGAAGTCAACTCCCCGCACATCAAAAATATCAATCTCCAAAATGGTTGTGAGATGAATTTCATTCTTCTTTGAGATTCCACCGGCCCGTTGACATTTATCACATCCTTTCACTAGCTCACTTGCATCCTTGTAAAGAGTGGGCCAATAGAAATTGCAACTATGCACTTTGTCCGCCGTTCTTGCTCTACCATGATGACCACCATATGGAGAAGAATGACAAGCCCCAAGAATTTCACCTAGCTCTTCTTCCAGTACACAGCTTCTAATCATCCCATCCGTAAAAGGTATGGTCCATCCTAATAATAATCTTGACAATCCCGTTTGAGCTTCTTCCTTTGGTTTGAAGAGAAATCATCCGAAATATTTCCACACACAATAAAATTTGCGAGATCGGCGAATCATGGCACCTTTTTCATTGAAATAGCCAAGAGTTCCTCATCGGGGAAAGAGTCATTGATTTCAAGGCCAACATCCAGCCTCCCCTCCTCCTCCTCCAAATAAAACAAGTGGTTTGCCATGTGGTTTTCACTCCCTTTTGTATCTTGGATTTCAATATCAAACTCTTGCAATAAAAGCACCCATCTCATCAGCCGAGCTTTGGAGTCCTTCTTACTCATAAGATAATGGAGCGCCATATGATCCGTGTGGACAATGACCTTTGCACCCATCAAGTACGGGCGGAACTTTTTAGTTGCAAATACAAGGACAAAGAGCTCTTTCTCCATAACGGTATATGTTACTTGGGCACTATTTATGGTCTTACTAGCATAGTAGACTGGGTAAAAAGTTTTGTTGATACGTTTCCCTAAAACATCACCAACCACTACATTACTTGCATCATACATGAGTTCAAAAGGGACACTCCAATTTATAGCGGTGATGATGGGAGTAGTTGTCAGCTTGTACTTCAACAATTCAAAAGCTCTCATGCAATCATCATTGAAGTTGAACTTAGCATCCTTTTCAAGAATTTGCACAATAGGTTCACCACCTTAGAGAAATCTTTGATGGAACACCGGTAAAACCCCGCGTGGACTAAGAAAGTCCGCACACCCTTCACCGATGTTGGAGATGGAAGTTTAGAAATCACCTCAATATTTGCCTTGTCAACTTCAATTCCATTTTTTGAGATTTTTGTGGCCAAGGACAATGCCTTCCTCGACCATGAAATGACAGTTCTCCCAATTAAGCACCAAATTTGTTTCTTCACATCTAGCCAACACTTTATCCAAATTTTCAAGACAATTATCAAAAGAGTCTCCAACCACCGAGAAGCCATCCATGAAAACTTCAAGGTAGTCCTCTACCATGTCCGTGAAGATAGCCATCATACACTTTAAATAGTCGTCGGTGCATTGTACAAACCAAATATCATCTGCTTGAAAGCGAAAGTACCATAGTGACATGTAAAGGTTGTTTTCTCTTGATTCTCCAGAGAAATAAGAATTTGGTTATAGCCTGAATACCCATCAAGAAAGCACGGCTGGCCAATCTATCAAGCATTTGATCCAAGAAAGGAAGTGGAAAGTGATCCTTCCTTGTGACTTTGTTGAGCTTGTGATAGTCCATACACACTCTCCAAATGGTCACCGTTCTTGTAGGAATCAACTAATTCTTGTCATTGGTGATCATCATCATACCCCCTTCTTTGGGACACATTGAACCGGAGAAGTCCATGAACTATCAGAAATAGGGTAGACTACCCCCGCATCCAACCACTTGATAATCTCCTTTTTGACGACTTCTTGCATAGCCTTATTAAGTCTCCTTTAATCTTCAATAGATGGTTTGGAACCATCCTCCAAGTTTATCTTATGTATGAAAAATGCGGGGCTTATCCCCCAAATATCCACCAAGGTCCACCCAATAGCCTTCTTCCTCTTTTGTAGCACAGCCAAAATGGAATCTACCTACACGTTAGTCAAATAATAGGAAAGAATAACTTATAAAGTAGAACCAAGACCAAGAAATTAAAACCGAAGATGTGGAGGCAATGGCTTCAACTCCAAGTTAGGAGGAACGTAAATAGAAGGCTTTGTAGGAGGAGTTGTCCTATTTTCAAGATCCAAGGATAATTTTCGGAGTGCATAGTTGTAAGATCCCATTCATTGCAAGAAGTTCACACATTTCATAAAACCATCCATCTCCTCATCATCAAAATTGAGCAAAATGGCCTCCAACACATCACCAACCTGATTGTAGATTTTGTATCATCAAAAATAACACCGATCACCAAGTCCACAAAAGAGCACATCCCATTGCTATTTGGTTTTCGCATGGACTTACACACAGGGAAAATCACTTTTTCATCACCAACCCAGAAGGTAAATTCTCCAGCTTCAACATCACAAAGAGCCTTCTCCGTAGCAAGGAAAAGTCTCCCAAGAATAATCGGCACTTCATAATCAACCTCATAATCTAGAATGACAAAGTCCACCGGGAGAATGAATTTATCAAGACGAACCAAGACATCTTCAATCACTCATAAAGGTCCCATTTAAAATCTCATAGAGATGGGTCTTGGTTGCCCAATTTCCAAAGTCCTGAAAACTGAATAGGGCATCAAATTGATATTTTCCCCAAGATCACAAAGAGCTTTAGCAAACTCGGCACTTCTAATTGTACAAAGAATCATGAAAGCACTGTAATCTTCCAACTTAGGAGTCATTGAATGCATAATTGCACTCACTTGATGAGTGCCTTTGATAGTTTCAAAATTCATTGACCACTTCTTTGTCATAAGATCCTTCATAATCTTTGCATAATCGGGCATTTGTTCCAAAGCTTCAACTAATGGCACATTGATTGAGAGACTCTTCATCATTTGAATGAACTTCTCGAATTGATTCTCACCATTTTGTTTGGCAAGTCTTTGAGGGTATGTAGGTGGAGGCTTAGGTAGTAGGTGCCTTAGCCTTTTTCACTACCGGCTCCGGTATGTTAATAATGTGATCCCTATACGGGTTCACCTCCTCTTGTGTCTCTTCCAAACTATCATCAATATCAATCCTGACTTCATTATTAGGTTTCACCACATTGTTTGGGATCTCTTCTTCTTGCACCACGTGCTCATCATCCACAAGTTGCCTTTGACTTGAGGTAGGTGCATTCCCACCTTTTTCACTTCTTGTAGTAACGGCCATGGCAATGTCCCATGTTGTTTCTACCCTTTGGGTTTACTACCGTGTCACTTGGTAGTGCCCCCTTAGGATGAGAATTTAGAGCTTGAGAGATTTTCCCTATTTGAACTTCTAAGTTGCAGATTGATGTGTTGTGTGAGGCAAGTTGGGCATCCGCATCGGCATTCTTTTCCATCATTGGCTTGAACATATTTTCAATATTCCCCATCTCATTGTTTGAAGAACTTAAACCATGGGAAGAATAAGGAGGCAGGTTGTGTGGTTGTTGATACATCAGAGGCCTTTGGAAACCTGACCCCCGTTTGCCTTGATTATTGTTCCATCCGCCTTGATTGCTACCCCCTCCCCCCAAATTTCCTTGGTTATTTCCACTACAATTTCCTTGATTATTGTTGTTATGCCAATTCCATTAACTGTTGCCACCATTCTAATTTCCTTGATTGTTAGGATTCCAATTGCCTTGATTATTTTTCGGTCGCCATTGTTGTTGGTTTGGGCCTTGGAAGTTATTTATTTGCCCTTGAAAGTTGTTCACATATTGAACTTCCTCTTCTTCCTCATTGTAGGAATCATCTTGCTTAAAATTACTATCTTCTTGCACATAATTCTCCACTCGATTTTGCACTTGTGGACCCTTGTTCCTTCTATTATTCACCATCATATTTACTCCCTCCATAGCTTTGACTTGCTTGGGACTTTGCACTTGATTTAGTTGGGCATTTCCTAGTTGCATTATGGTAGTTGTGAATTCGGCAATGGTTTGCCCATGGTCTTGCAATTCTTTGCTAAGTTGGATCATGTTTGGATAAACTTGTAGAACATTGGTCCGAGATTGCCAAGCCGATGACGTTTGCCATCTCATCCAAAATCTCACACGCCTCCGCATAAGGCGTGGTCATGAAGTTCACACCGGCAAGTTGATTCACTACACATTTGTTCTTTGTGTTGATCCCTCAATAGAAAATTTGTTGAATCATGTTCTCTGTCATATTGTTGTTGGGACATTCCTTAACCATTGTTCTATAATGTTCCCATATCTCTTGTAGTGGTCCATTAGGAACTTGCTTGAATGCCAAAATCTCATCTCTAAGTGTAGCCATGTGCCCCCGGAGAGAAGAACTTAGAAATAAACTTTTCCGCCAACTCATCCCAAGTGTGAATGGAATAGTTCGGCAATCGTTCCAACCCATCTAAAGCTTTCCCCCGTAGAGAGAAGGGAAAAAACCTTTGCCTCAATGAAATCTCAAAGACATTTGTTTGTTTTCTCTCCCAACAAGTATCCACAAACCCCTTCAAATATTTGTACGCATT
Organism: Nicotiana glauca; assembly: GCA_026770625.1. Lineage (NCBI taxonomy): Eukaryota > Viridiplantae > Streptophyta > Magnoliopsida > Solanales > Solanaceae > Nicotiana > Nicotiana glauca. The sequence goes on from MU715017.1 coordinate 62,364, forward strand.
TTGAGTTTGAGCACCGATGAAGAAATCCCGTCGCTCAAGAAAAGTGAGCATCACATTGGTGATTTGAAAATTTCCTACTCTAATACAGGGAGGGACTATTGCACTTGCATATCCTTCATTGGATAATATCTGGTGTGAAGCCGCTCGTGGTGGAGGTAGGGGTGCAGCAGGGACATTGTCATGAGTCACTCGGCCTCTTCTATTGGCTTGAGGTTCAAGAGGAACCTCCTAAACTTGGTCATCCTCGACATCCAAATTCCCCAAAGGCAAATTTCAGAGCTCATTGTTTTCCATGGTTGTACCTACGATTTCTCACACAAATTAGTAACACGGAAGGAAAAGAAGATAGTCCAAAAACAAATCCAAATATATAGCTAACACCGTTTTAACTCCCCGGCAATGCCGCCAAAAATTGATGACATCCACAACACACCTCTATAGGAGATATGATACGGTCGTATGCAATAATAATTACCCAACTCTAAGACGGGGTTGAATCCACTGGAGTTATGAGGGGTGTTAGGGGTATCTATTTGAAGCAAGCAAATGGGTTATCTAAGATGACACTTCCATAACAAGGTTTTGTTTTCTATGTCTATTGTTACTCTAATGAATGCAAGCTAAAAAAATAGATTGTAGACAAATGTTTTTGAGTTTTTTCCAATTGGATTAAAGGCCTAGAGATGTGACCATAACCTAGGTGTTTTCCTAATGGGATAAAAGCGTTAATGATTATTTTGTTGATTGGGGTGTACTATAGCTCTCAAATCTACATTACACACTCAATACCTCTCGGTCTAAGAGTGATTTTGCCCAATTTAGATTTCTCAAGTCCAAATGGGTATCAGCCAGAATATTTAATAAGAGCTCAACTCGGTTTCCTACTATCTCTAGTTTGAACCCTTTAATTAGGTTAATCAATCTCTCAATTAACCCAATTCCTTTGTAGCTAAGTTATCCTAGACTAGGTCCCTCTTTCTCAAGTAGAGACTAAGTCAAATAGGTATGAATCAATATTTTCAACCATTAATTCTAAAATTTAAGCATAAACTAAAGTAAATAATTAACACTCAATCATAAACAAGAACTAAATTAGATACCCATAAGGTTTACACACTAGGGTTGGGTCACAACCCTAGTAAAACTCTAGCTACTCATAACGGAAATTGCAGAAAATAAAGATGAAGGGCCAGTTAAACTCATAATGGAAGACTAAAATGATGAAATTTAATTTTAAAATAATCAAATAAGCTAAACTTCCTAAAATAGAAAAGATAAACGGCTACAGCAGCTTTGTATGTTCAAAACTTGACCTAATTTTTTGAAACTCATCTATCTATACAAGGCTGAAAATTGCGAACAAAAATGTCCCTTGGGAGGTTCTGCGGCCACACAATTCCATGTGCGATCCACAGATTTCTTCAATTGGCAGGAAAGTAAGTTCGGTGGCCGCACATTTCTAGACTACGGACAATTCTTGTGTGGTACTCACTCCAGAAAGGCTCCCTAACTTGGTATTTTTGCATACTCTCTAATCTTTGACTCTTAAGCCTAGTTCTGCGGCCGCACAATTCGTATGCAGTTCGTACAATTCATGTGCAGTCCGCACAATTCATGTGCGGTCTTGTTGAAATTTGCTTCTTGGTTTACGGACATTTATGGAATTCTATGGTCCGTAATTTCTTCTGTGGACTGCACATTTATGCTTCTGCGCTCTTTATTGCCTTGTTCTTCGAGACACTCCTTTTGAGTTAGATTTTATCTTGATAGACCAAACTTCTAGCATTCCTACAATTTTCACAATTTCATTAGTTTCGGGAACACAATTCAATACTTTCCAACTAAACCAAAATCTAAAAGGTTTTAATAAGCAGTCAAAATACCCACTTATCACTCGCTCACATAGTAATTCCCGAAGATGCCCATTTTTAATAGACGAGCTACTTCTTTCCTTAGCTGTCGATAATCTTTGGTCATGTGACTGTGCGTAACGTGGTATTTACAGACCAAGTTGTAAACCCTCTATGCGGGATCGAACTGTATTGGCCTTGGTCGTTTGGTGTGACCAATGTCCGACACTATACTAGCAGTATCCACGTTGAAGTTATATTTTGATAGTCTCGAGGCTTTCGTACCCCTAAGTGATATATCAAAACCGTTCTTACTCATCAGACCTCGGTTGCTAGGTCCATGGTTTCTTTTCTTGTCGTTCCTAGCTGGGTGGCGACCGGGTCCTTTCCCCCTTCTATTCGAGTTGTATGGCTGATACTGATCTCGGGCCGGCCTTGGCTCCTACTCCATAATTCATTTAGACCTGTCATTCGCTCTATTGGGGTAAACAGACCCCCTAGGGGCCCCAGCTAGTCGTCCTCAACTTTGATCTTTGACTGGTACTTGTTATAAATATCAGCCCAAGTAACCGCTGGGTACTCCACCAAGTTTTGCTTCAGTTGTTGAGAAGCAATGGAACTTCGGGGGTGAACGCCTGAATGGCCCAATCATCTGCGATCAGGGGCAGATCTATGCATTCTATCTGGAACCTTGATACGAACTCCCAAAGATTCTATTTGCTTGACTTTAAAGAGGTCTAATTTCCTTGTCTCAACCTTGTTAGTGGCGGCATGGGATTTAGCAAAGGCATCTACAATCGTAGAAAATGAATCAATAAAATTTGGAGGTAAGTTACCATATCATCTCCCCTTTGGATAAGGTTTCTCCAAATTTCTTCAACAATATCGACTCGATCTCCTCGTCTTCTAGGTCGTTGCCTTTTATTATGCACGTGTAGGAGGTTACATGTTTGTTTGGATCTGTGGTCCCCTTATATTTGGGAATACCAGACATTCAAAATCTCTTCAGAATTGGCTTCGATGCAGCATTCGGGGGGGAAGGTTTTTGAATAAACTTTTTGAAATCCAGCCCTATCAGTATTGGAGGCTCTCCCAGGATCTAATCGACCCTCGAATTGTAAGTTTCCACCTTATAGTCATTTGCATCTATCTTCTTCACACCAGACTCCACCCGTTTTGTTAGCGCTTCAAGCATTTTCAATACCTCGGAAGTTTCTCTAAGTCGAAACTCATCCGGTTCTGCGATAATCCATTCATCTCTCTAAGCGTCTTCTCTAACCCGCTCGGGTTCGATCGTGTTATAGGCATAATTTTGAGTCTGTAGTTATGCTATTGCCACCTACTGAGCTTGTAGAATTTACAAAATCAATTGTAATCTAACTCCATCACCTTCCCCTTTGGGTGCTTCTCGAGCCAATGGTCGAGGTGCCCTGCGAACGCTATTTTCGGGATCAGTTGGCAGGTTGATATTGATGGCAACTTGTGAGTTAGCGTCGACTGGGTCAGCCATTGGGATACTGTTTAGATCAACAGGGGGTACATTATTGCTTGGTACAACATTATTGTTTTCTCCGTGGTGGCCTGACTCGACGTCAACGTTCAAGTGAGCAGATTGAGAATTTGACATTTTAAATAAACTTGAAATCAAACTTCAAATAGCAAGTGTAAAATAGGGTGTATTATAGAGATTCGTATTAAATCATCACTATTATCCTTAACCTCACGGTGGGAGCCAAACTGTTTACCTTTAAAATAAGTAACAATTGAACTTATACGATGTTTAAAGGATATGTGATTTAATTTAACACGAATGATCTAAGAACAGTAAATAATTGAGTTAAAGGAAAACAAAACAATCAAACTAAATAAGATGGATGATTAAGTCGAACTTTATGATAGATGCTGGAAATTGGTCCAGATCCATCCCTCGGAATGGGCTCGGTTGCAATTCAATAACCAAACAGTTGAAGAACACTTTGAACAATAGCTAGAGAACAAAAATTAACTTTATGCCTTGGTATGTGTGCCAATAGTGGTCCTCAAAATAAAAAAGTTCTCCGCATTATAGTAGGAAAGTTTCAATCCTAGTACAAGTCTAAGTAAGTTAAAGTTCTTTTTCTTCCGGTAAACGTTATTACGCAGTTGATATCGGGAGAGACTTGCCCCGTAATATCCAGTTGAGGGCGGATATTTTGGCCCCTTGGTTTTCCTATCTAACCGCCTTTCCCTTAGCCTCGCTTTTTCACTTTCCTTGAGCTCAATGCTTGGTCGTGTCCGGTTCTGGGCACACCATTCGTCCTCCCCGATCTCTTGTCTGTGGAAGCCCTCGGCTTACTCGAGGCTATATTAGGTCGCACTATCCTCTCGTTCCTTTACCGAAAAATCAGAGGTAATTTTATCCTCAACTTTACCCGCATACAGATAGAAAGAATAATATTCTGTTTCGGATAAAATTGACCTCTCGTTTAAAAAAACATGAATTTGAGCTTGAAACAATTTAAACTCACTTTAAAACTAAGTCCTACATATTTATGACCAATCTATATAGTGGATTCGGATTCCAGAACAAGTAACTCTTGATAGGTTTTTTTTATTATTTTTGAATAATATCATTTTTTTAGCCATTATTTACTTATTCGAATATAATTAATTATTGCGTTTTTCTTCAAAGGGTGTGAATGGGAAATGGAAGAGGCACCTTTTGGATTGCATCTCTCCATCTCACCCTTCCTTTGTCTATAAATTTAGAGGCTTGGCCTCATTTTTAATACATGGAAAATCTGAAAAACTTCTCCCCTCTTTTCCAAGTGTGATTTGTTGCGTTTGTTGAGTTCCCTGAAGTTTTGTAATTTGAAGTATTCCGTTCTATCCTGGGAGGAATTAATCCGTATACCTTGGGCAACAGTGAGGGGATTAAATTCCTTAAAAATACACTGTACATTCAGTGGGCTCGGAATTATTTTACAAATTGTTTATTGAACTAACGTTTGATTGCTTCTCTGATTTTCTGATTTTGAACATAATAATACCAACAATCTTAAGGAATTTAATATTTTTGGATGATTTATAGAAAAAAGAACCGGAGGGGAAATCTTGTTTTGTGATGATTCAACCAGCAGTATTGTTGAAAATGTTAACTTATTTTTCTGGAGTCAAAACAACTGCCATCGTTTCATTTTGATATAATGAAAGAAAAAGTAAATTGCAATATTCTCTGTACTGAACCATTTTCCAACGGAAACTTTGGAAATGCAATTTGCAAAAGGTTAAACATTACGTAGAAAAGAAGAATTGCAAAGAAAACTTCATGGTGACGAAGAAGTTAAAGCAGTCGATGCTTCAAAAAGATCGGAAACGCCAAGTATTAAAGTTAGAGTTATAATTATCTCTCTGGCAGGGAACTAACAAGTATTATACTTCTAAATTTAAGATGAAAAAGAAGTTGCACCGGGATGTCTTCTGAAATAGAGGTGTTATTGTGTTAATATATATGGGGCATAATTAGGCAACTCCTTTAGATGTTGTATCTCTCTAATTTGCACTCAAAGTCAAAAGTGGTGCTTTCATGACTTCTTCTGTTTTAACGTCGAGAACTAAAACATGAAAAATACAAAATTCAAGGTGCCGAAGGACGCTCTATATAAAGGAACCAATATAGCAGAATGGTCGTTCGTTAAACTACTAATGGAAATCAATTCAGGAAACAAGAAATGTTTTCCTTTTGACATTGAGTATGGTCACGCCCAAAGCCACAACGTCATAGAAATGAATTTTGAAGAAAGTGATAAAATCGGTTCAACTTTCTTAACTTCACCTATCATTTATTTTTACAAATGTTAAGATAAAAGTTACGTAAATTTTATGATGATCTCAAAGTATATTCTATTTGCTTGCCATAAGATAAATTACTTAGTTAGTATATAATTTGGTAGCATGCATGAAATTATATGACATTATTTTCAAGATTGTAAGACATGAGTTAGGCTTATAGCAATACTTCAAGTATTCTTGAGATCATGAATATAATACATGTAAAGATGAATATATATATATATATATGTGTGTGTGTGTGTGTGCGCGCGCGCGTGTGTGTGTGTGTGTGTGTTTGATTAGAAAAAGAGATCAAATTATTTAAAGTGTTAATGGTTTTGTTGGAAAAATCATTTGAAAATAGAATTAAAATTCTCGTGAATTTATAATCCCGTTATGGAGACTAAAATCTTAGTGATTTTCCACACCTACTTTGAGATTAGAACTTGCGTGATTTTTTACTTAATCTTTGAGATTAAAATCGTCGTAATGTTCTATTCGTTTTTGGAGATTAAAGTCTAAGTGACTTTACACTCATTTTGGAGATTAAAATCTTAGTGATTTTCTACTCCAATTTATTATTCGATTTGAACACTAAAAACTTCACTGTTTATTTAATTTGATTGTGTCACATATTATTCGGTTTGAAGATTAAAAAATTTACTGTTTATTAGATTTAGTTGTATCAGATGTTACTCGGTTTGAAGATTAAAAACTTCACTGTTTATTAATTCTGAATATGTCAGATTGGTTTGAAGATCAAAAACTTCACCATTTATTAATTCTGGTTCTGTTGTGACACAAATATCAGTTCTTGTGGTTGGCTCTACAACGTAATAGGAGCGTCTAATATGAATCTCATTTTAAAGAATTGTTTAAAATGTGAAATTATTCACCAAATAATCGCCCCTTAATCCCCACAATCTAATAAAATTACGGAAAGAAAAAATAGAACGTCAAAGGAGACGATGAATGTCTAGTTGATAAGTTCTGTTTTACCCAAAACTTGTTGGGGGAATCTATGCTTACAGCTAACTGAATACTCATTCGCATTCTCCATAGCAAGACACAATCCATTCCATATGAAAAATGAAAAAGAAGAAAATCCAACTTGAAATATTTTCAAGTGGGGGGAAGGTTATTTGGGTAAAGTGCAAGCTCTTAAACCCAAATCGGATCGAAAAATATTGATTCCATTTTCATAAGATATGCAACAAATAGTAAGGCATATCGTTTTTTGATTCATAAATCAGAAAAACCCGACATTCATATTAATACGGTAACCGAATCAGATAATGCTGAATTCTTTGAGAATATTTATCCGTATAAAAAGGAATGTGAGTCGACTAGTAAAATATCTAAGTGAACTCGAAAAGAAGTAGTCAATAGTGAGATATAATCCAAAATTAGGTAATCATACTTGGTAATTGGTTAATCTTTTTCCAGGAAATAAACATTTTGGTTCTAAGTGGATTTTCAGAAGGAAAATAAAAGCAGATGGTACTATTGACAAATATAAGGCAAGATTAATTAAGGATTAAGACAACGAGAAGGTCTTTATTACTTTGACACATGCTCACTGGTAACGAGAATTACATCTATTCGGATGATAATAGCATTAGCCACCGTGTATGGCCTTGAAATCCATCAGATGGACGTAAAGACAACCTTCTTAAATGGATATTTGGAGGAAGAAATTTATATGAAACAACCTGAAAAGTTCGTGGTTCCTAGAAAAAAAAGAAGGTGTATCGACTTATTAAGTCACTTTACGAACTAAAACAAGCACCCAAACAATGACATGTGAAATTTGACTAGAAAATATTGTCAAATGGTTTCAAACTAGTGTATTTACATTAAGAATACTCTAAATTATGTAGTCATTGTTTGTTTATACACGAATTATATGTTGATAGAAAAGGCACATGAAACATGTGAAATGTGGGTGCATTTAGCTTATGCATAATAAAAGCTAATGTTAGACGAGATATATATTATCTAGAAGAATTAGATGATATAATTCTTCGAACCCCACGAATTATTAGGGATATTGATATGGTAGTCGGTGAATTCATTACTTGTCAGTCTTAGTGATGAAACTACAAATTCAAAAGTTGTTTAAGTGTCGTTCCAGAAATGATTTGTTCTTTCTTGAACATTATAATGTTTAGCTCTTCTATGAAAGGGTGTCACCTGGAAGGCTGTGACTTTTCATGAAAAGTGAGTTTACATATTTTGTATAAACATGACCGTTCATGAATAAATGTATTAATACATTGATCTATAATGAGGTGAACCAACCGATAAACATGACCAAAATCCATTCCAAGTTGGATTTTTTTTATGAATGAAGGTGTTATAATATGCATATCATATAGACGTATGGATAAATATCATACAATTACTTAAAAATGGCGGTGTGATTGCGAAATGTGTTTATATTAAAAGGTTGTGGCCACAACTGATGCCAATCATTCCAACAGTTGTTATAATATACTATTACTACATTAAGTGTTGTCAATAATTTAATATGCAATCGAAAGTCGAGACGTATTAGTCTACGACATAAGAAAGTTTGCATTAAACTTTCATGACAACGAAACAAGTTTTGAAGTATTAGAAATATACTCCATATTATGCTTTGCACAGTATCCCGCGATAATAGAGGAGTATACTGATTCAAATCAGATCACTGGTTCAACCTATTCTAAACAGTCGGTAGAGGAGCAATATCTTGCAAATTGTCCATACAAATGTACATTGACTGCCTTACAGTGGAGGCTGATTTTATAGCCTTAGACAAGGCCAGTAAAGAAGTTGAATGGCGCCGGAATTTCTTAAAAGATATTTGATTTTGGCCCAAACCTTTGGCACATATATGTATATATTGTGATAGTCAAGCAGCAATAGGCAGGCAGGAAGAGTTATGTATAACGGAAAATCTCGTCACATTCGATGGAGATACAGTACCGTTATACAACTACTCTCTAGTGGTGTTATCACGATTGACTACGTAAAGTCAAGAGATAACGTGTTGGATCCACTTGCAAAAGGTCTATCTAGAGAGGCAGTTGAAAAATCATCGAAGGGAATGGGGCTAAGGCTTAGGACAAGTCATCATGATGGCGATAACTTTACATATCAGACTGGAGATCCCAAGAGCTAGGTTCAAATAGATCAAACAAAGTTATGAATGACGGTTCAATATTGTCAAATAACTCAACACATTCTCATGATGAAGACAATGTTCAGAATCAAGGTAAAGCATTAAGGCTTTTTTATGAGTCAATAAAGCTTAAAGATTTTTAATGATTTGCTAAGTCTGGCAGGATATGACCATATAGTGTGTCTATAGGATTACACGTTTAGAAATCACATATGTGAGTGTGAAGTGTAAGCCTCTTTAAGGGGAATGAAAGTAAAGGCCCATTCTCTAAGCACTCATGAAACCAGGCGATGTTCATGGCTGAAACGAACGCAACCGTGAGAATCAAAGATGGTTAAGGATTGATTGTGTGACTTATGGTTGTCTGGGTATACACCAAAGCTCAAAGGTTCAAAGATATCAAATCTACCGATTGACCGAATATCCGACATAATTTCACTGCGGAAAGTTCAAAGGGAAACCTACTTATCCAGATGTAATTAATCCGAACTTGTGAATCACACAGTATTTTCATGCATGTTTTTTCGCATCAATTGTTGCGTTTTTCTTTAAAGGGTGTAAATGGGAAATGGAAGAGGCACCTTTTGGATTGCACCTCTCCGTCTCACCCTTCCTTTGTCTATAAGTTTAGAGGCTTGGCCTCATTTTTCATACATGGAAAATCTGAAAAAATTCTCCTATATTTACTACATTGTTGCATTATTTTCTAAATAAACATAAGTGTTAAGTGTGATTTGCTTCGTTTGTTGAGTTCACTGAAGTTCTGTGATTTGAAGCGTCGCTATCACAGAATAGTTATTTCGTTCTATCTTGGGAGGAATTAATCTGTATACCTTGGGCAACAATGAGGGGATTAAATTCATTAAGGACACAATGTGCATTCGGTGAGCTCGGAATTATTTTACGATTTATTTATTGAACTAACGTTTGATTGCTTCTCTAATTTTCTGATTTTGACCACAGTACTACCAACATTAATTGGGTCATATCTTTAGAGAACGTGAATACATGACACAATGTGACAATGACCGGTCACTTACTTGAATAAAAGAATTAATGTACATTTACCAATTGTAGCTACTACAACATTGAAGAAATGAACATGTGCTCTTTAAGTATTTCGGAGTCTCTAAATTAGATCTCGTCTGAAATGGATGCATGAATCATTTGAAGGGGACAGAATACTTATTTGAAGAAAAGAAGTAACATATAAGACTTTAACTATTACAACATTCAAATAAAGAAGCATGGGGTCTATGTATTTATAAATTCATGGCAACTTTCTGAAACACGAAAAAGGAAAACTCTATATGCGCTTGAAAGTTTGTATTTTACTTTGATTAATTAGAAAACTATACTAAAATCGGAGAAGGGTCAATACTATTCATATCATTTACTAAATGGTTTACAGATGCCCTTCGTCCACTTATTCGTCCAAGAAAACATACGACGTTAATTTTATTAATTATCCGCAACTAATGGCAGAACTTATGTGCCTTCTATTTAATGAGGTGGCATATTTTTATTGTGCCACATGACATTTTGGGTCAGACAGCACATATGGGTTTAGTACCCGCCCCATAAGAACCTGCTCCAATTCTTTTACAATCCGGCTTAAAGAATAACCTTTCCGGCTTCTTCTTCCTCCTATGTTTCTTCCTTCTATGGCTTCTATGGTCTACCCCTTTTCCTCACAGGTATCTTTTCTTCTTCGCCATTTCCAAGATCATCGCGAACAGATCATAGTACAAAAGATGAGGGCATAAAGCATTGAAACTATAAATTTAATTTGATACTTGAAGAGCTCGGAATTATACAAGTAGACATATTTTTCAAATTGATGCGTGATTGTGTCTAAAAGTTCAATCAGATATCGTTCTACATCGAAGATGATCATCTAAGAGCATAGAATACCACATACAGGCACCAACCTTAACTTCAAATTTTCCCCTTTTACTTCAAAAGAAAGATAAAAAAAAATAAAACATTACAGTAAAGAGTTCAAACTTCAAAACATAAAATCTGAAAATTAAAGTAATATATTAATAAATAAATCAAGAACATCAAACCACACAAGATAAGAAGAACCACTTTACATTCAAACAACACACTAAACGCAAAAAAAAAAAAAAAAAAAAAAAAAAAAAAAAAAAAAAAACAAATATTGAAAAAATCGTAATTGATCGGCCTATACTTCCAGCCATGTCCGCAGTCCGCTCCTTTTTAATTTTATCAAAATCCTAATAATAATAATGATAAATTCATAACTCAAATCTGCTTAGTAGAAGACTCATTTTCCGTAATCGGGTAAAAGAATGTTATTTAATGCAATTTTGACCCAAATAAAAAAACATAGGGTCGGATACTGTTAGTAAGTCAAGTTCGACCCATTTACCTTATCTAAAATAAAATCCATCTGTTCAGACCTAAATTGTCATGTGGCCCAGTAAAAAATCGTCATGTCACTAATTAGAACGCTCAGAGATTCCGCCATTAGTCGAGTGCTTAATTTTGTTAATAAACTTAATGTCGTATTTTTTTTTTAAAACGAATAAGTAGACAAACGACATTTATAAACCATTTAGTAAATGATAGACTTAATTTAAGTCATTTTTCCGTATTGAAATTATTAATCATTACCCAAATAAAGAATGAAATTATTATCTATTTTCTAGCTAGAAACCATCTGTAAGAATCTTTTCTCTACTCAAATAGTCATGATTGATTTGCTCGGCTTATAAGCCTCAAAATGGATAAGCTCATTATTTGTTGACAATAGAAATTACTTAGAAAAGAAAAGATGAATAGATGCTGAATAAGCACATGAAGTGCACAGCACATCTTAATTACATATTAAACTTCCCACGATTCAGACGAATATAATCAACACAAAGTTTAAATACTTAATTATTTGTTATAAACGTTTTGATAAATTTTGGCAAAACCTTATCGCGAGGACTAAGTGGGTCGTCTAAATGTACAAAAATATAGTTTTAGTTTTGCGAATACCAATTCTCGTGAATCACGTCAAGAAAAGAATATCACATATGACACAAAGGGAGAAGTGAACGGTTAGCCATTGTTTAAGGATGTCTTTACTCTTTATCCACATTTTAGGATGTATTTAATTTTTTAGTCAGTGCTTAATAATTTTGTATTTGTCGGGACAAAAATACCCCTGTGTTAAACATGGGTAATATGTAAATATTAAGGACATCATATCCTTAACTTTAGGAATGTTGTGTAAATATTAAGGATATGGTGTCCTTAACTTCATGAATGTTGTATAAAATATTAAGGACATGGGATCCTTAACTTCATGAATGCTGTGCAAATATTAAGGACTACTTGTCCTTAGTTTTGAACTTGTAACTATAAGTTTAGGACTACATGTCCTTAATTTTTGAACTTAAAACTCGAAGTTCAGAACTACATGTCCTTAATTTATGTGCCTGTAACTCTAAGTTAAGGACTACTTGTCCTTAATTTTTGTGCTAATAACTCTAAGTTAAGGACCAAGTGTCTTTAATTTTTGAACTTTCAACTCTAAGTTCAGAACCAAGTGTCTTTAACTTATGAGCTTGTTAATGTAAGTTCAGGACTAGTTGTCCTTAATTTAGGAGCTTGTAAGTCTAAGTTAAGGACTACTTGTCCTTAGTTTTTGAACTTGTAACTCTAAGTTTAGGACCAAGTGTCCTTAACTTATGAGCTTGTTAATGTAAGTTCAGGACTAGCTGTACTTAATTTATGAGCTTGTAAGTCTAAGTTAAGGACTACTGTCCTTAGTTTTTGAACTTGTAACTCTAAGTTTAGGACTACCTATCCTTAACTTTTGAACTTGTAACTCTAAGTTAAGCACTAGATGTGTAACATCCCGTACATTCAGACTAGGTGTGATCATATTAAATGAGTATTAATTTGATATTTTAGATATATGAAGTCCTAGCGGGATGAGTATGGGTAAAAATAGTTATTTTGGAATCAAGACAGAGAATGAGGTGCATAAGATTTGATAAAATCGACTAAGTTTGCAGAAGGTCTATCTTCCACCAGGGTTTAGTGAAAATATGTAAGGAATTTGGGAAACTCAAAGCATAATGTAGGCCTTTGAAATATCTTTCCAATGATATATTATGGAGCCCAAACGGAGTTTTGTGAAAAAAGTTATACGTGTTCTACAGAACAGTATGCGAATATGTGTGTCCTGAGTGTGCCCCGAGCACGGCCGCGCTTCTTTTGAGGCAGTGTTACTGCCATTTTGCGCGGTCAGTAGTGTGGTCAGGCTTACCAGGTGCGTGGGGGAGCTCATGTGGGGTCATTTTAAAGCCCTACTTCGTCCCCCAAAGCCCCAAAACACAAAAACTTATTGTAGAAAGGGGAGCTCTCAAAAACCTAACTCCTTAAAGATCCCTCCACCACCCAAGGTAAGTTCTAATGATGATTCTAAGTTAATTTTAATTTCCTAACATCTTATTAACATAGGTAAACCCTCCATATTATTAGATATTCGATTGGGACATCATTGTTGAGAGAAGAAACCCTAGAACTCGAATTCAAGAGGATTGAACTTCAAAAAGGTAATGTCTTCACCCTCTAATTGATTATATCATTGGATTAATGATTGTAGACTAAAAGTTCATGAGATATGAGTTGATGGATTTGATAGAAAAGCATGAACAATTATAGGTTTGGCTTGTTGATTGTTGATTATTGGCTAAGGGTGTTATTTATCTTATGGGTGAAGAAGAATGACATTGATTATAAGAAATTTGAGATTTTAGAATTTATCTAGGATCAAGAGAATAGCTTGTTGGGCGTAGAAACACCATTAATAAGGATTATGAAGCTTTATGTCACCAAGCGTTTGAGAAAATACTTAAGTGACTAAAACATGAGAATTATTGCTAATATAGAATCCCTTTGTCACGACCCCAAACCCGATCATGATGGCGCCCAGCACACTACTAGGCAAGCCCGACCATTAACCACATATTCAACCCAATTGACAACCGATGTTTGATAAGTGAAACAATGAACATTAAGCCATTTAAGTAAACTACGGAAATACTCGTAAGAATACCGATGTTTAGCAAAACATAGCATATAGCCCAACCATGGACCCAGTGTTCCGAACATGAGCCTCTACAGAATAGAATAATACCCTACTACATAATCTGTCTAAATGTCTGAAAGTGCGGAAAAATAAAAGACAATGATAGAAGGAAGAGTCAACAGCTGCGAATGCCATGCAGCTACCTTGAACTCTCCCGAAAGCAAGCCTGCTGATCACTGAAATGTCTGCTCAGCCTGTGAAGAAGGACCTGGATCTGCACGCAAGGTGCAGGGAGTAACACAGTGAGCAATAAAAATAAATAATAACTGAGAGTATAAAATCCCAAAAGGGCACAGATAATGCTATCTCAAGCAGTAAAACAAATAAACAGTAGAAATCCTTGAAAACATAGCAAGAAATTCTCTTTTAAAGTAATCAATAAACATGAATACACTGGTATGGTCAGCCATTGTTACCTGACCCAAGCGTGTTTCAGTGTCATTGTTACCACTAGTCAGTCATTGTTACCTGACTGGTCAGTCATTGTTACCTGACCCAAGCGTGTTTCAGTGTCATTGTTACCACTAGTCAGTCATTGTTACCTGACTGGTCAGTCATTGTTACCTGACCGAAACATGTATGACAGTATCATTGTTATCACTGTCCATTTCAAAGGGTACCCCGCGCTCACTGTGGGTGTGTAGACTCCGGAGGGGCTCCTATAGCCCAAGCGTTATCAACAAGGCCTGAAAGCCTGAATAATATCAATACGAGGCCTGAAAGCCTCCTCACAGTGATCAACATGCCCTCACATAAGGCTCTCGGCCTCAATCAGTCCAAATGCAGTCAACAGCCCCTCGAGCAACAGTAAAGCAAATAATACTCAGCACAAACAGTAGTGAAACTATCAGTTTAAAACTCCAAGTTGAGTAAATATGGCTGAGTTTAAGAAACAGGGTAGTTTAGATGGACTGAGTTCAAATAATATTTCAAATAGTGAGGGAAAACAGTAAATGATAGATCATAGGAGTTCAAACAATTGGCAATAAGCCGCAAGTATGGCAATGAGCCCAAATCATAATGATAACAACAAATCATTTGCAAATACGCGGTAAAACCAACAACCGGGACGGACCAAGTCACAATCCCCAACGGTGCTCTACCCTACGCTCAGGTCCAGCGTGCAAGTCACCTCAATACAGCACTAAGATGTGCAAATCCGGGCTTTTAAACCCTCAGAATATCATTCACAAGTATTACTCACCTCTAGCCGGCCGATAATCTAGCTCGCCAAGCCTTTACCCCTCGAATATACCTCCTCGTGTATAGAATCTGATCAAAACCATAAGGGATACGTCACAATAGTCCAATAAACCATAACCCAATCGAAAAGACTCGAGAAATAACAAAAACCACGAAGTTGGCAAAACCCTAGCCCCGGGCCTGCTTCTCGAAAAATTACAAAATTCACATCACTGGATTCCTCGTCTCGCCACGAGTCCGTACATATAAATTTCATCAAAATAGGAGTTCAAATGGGCCATCAAATACCAAATTTACATTTCAAAAACCAAGCCCTAGCTTCTTCAATTTTTACCCAAATTTCAGAGAATTAATGGATGATTCTTCAATTAAATGATGTATCTAGGCCACGAGACTTACCTCCAATCACTTCCTGTCGAAATCCCATTCAAAATCTACCAAAAAGCTCTCAAGGTGGTGTAAAAATGGTGGAAAAAATGAGATAGGTCGCGGAGGAAATGTTATAAAAACCCTTCTGTTCGCCCAGTTATTCCTCTATGCGATCGCATAGCACAAATTCAAATCCCCCAAAAATCCTCTTATGTGATCGCATTGCTGCCCCTGCAATCGCAGAGCACAGCCTCCCACACTTATGCGATCGCACCCAAAGCTCCGCGTTCGCATAGAACAAAATGCTACCAGGGACCCCATGTCCAATTACACTACGCGATCACAACACCGTGAATGCGAATGCACTGAATAATTTTCCACACCTATGCGATTGCACAGCCTCTTACGCAATCGCATGGAGCAAATCTGAACCCCCCCTCCAAGACCTTCTATGCGATCGCAATTGAACCTATGCGATCGCATTGAACAAAAGTTCTGCAACATCACAGCTGAAAATCTGCTATGTTCTAAGTCCAAAACTCATCCGTTTGATCACCCGAAATCACCCTGAGGCCCCCGGGACCTCAACCAAAAACACTAACCTACTCTAAAACATCATACGAACTTGTTCCAATCATCAAAACACGTCCAACAACACAAAAACCATCAATTCACCCCGGATTCAAGCCTAAGTTTTCTTTAAACTTCCAAAACTCACATTCGATCAAAAACCCGACCAAACGACGTCCGAATGACCTGAAAATTTGCAGATATATCCAAAATCACCTAACGAAGCTACTGCAACTCTCGGAATTCCATTCCGACCCTTGGATCAAAATCTCACCTATCAACCGGAATCCGCCAAAATTCAAACTTCGCTAATTCAAGCCTAATTCTACACCGGACCTCCAAATTCAATTCCGATCACTCTCCTAAGTCACAAATCATCCCCCGAAGCTAACCGAACCACCGAAACTCGCATCCGATCCCTCTAACTACATAGTCAACATCCAGTTGACTTTTTCACAACAAGCTTCCTTCTAAAAGGCTAAGTGCCTCATTTTCAGCTAAAACCAATCCAACTCTATCCGGTCAACTCAAACACTGATATTAAATCATAGAAGGACATAATATGGGGGAAACGGGGCGGTAACTCACGTGACGACGGGTCGGGTCGTCACATCCTCCCCAACTAAAACAAACGCTCGTCCTCGAGCGGGTCAAGAAACATACCTGGAGTCTCAAATAGGTGGGGATATCTACTCTGAATCTCTTGCTCGGTCTCCCAAGTAGCCTCCTCCACGGGCCGACCTCTCCACTGCACTTTCACTGAAGCAATATCCTTGGACCTCAACTTCCGAACCTGACGACCCAAAATAACCACCGGCTCCACATCATATGACAAATCATCATCCAGCTGAACCGTGCTGAAATCCAACATATGAGACGGGTCCCCAACATACTTCCGGAGCATAGACACATGGAATACCGGATGCACACTAGACAAGTTGGGTGGCAAAGCAAGCTCATATGCCACCTCTCCAATCCTCCTGAGTATCTCAAAAGGGCCAATGAACCTCGGACTCAGCTTCCCTTTCTTCCCGAACCGCATAACACCCTTCATGGGCGAAACCTTCAACAAGACCTTCTCGTCTACCATGTACAACACATCACGAACCTTCCGGTCCGCATAACTCTTCTGCCACGACTGTGCTGTGCGAAGCCTCTCCTGGATCAACTTCACCCTCTCTAAAGCATCCTAAACCATCTCAGTCCCCAACAATCTAGCCACGTCGGGCTCGAACCATCCAACAGGAGATCTACACCGCCTACCATACAATGCCTCATACGGGGCCATCATAATACTCGACTGATAACTATTGTTGTAGTCAAACTCTGCAAGCGGAAAAAACTCATCCCATGAACCTCCAAAATCAATAGCGTAGGCACGCAACATGTCATCCAAAATCTGAATAGTGCGCTCGGACTATCCGTCCGTCTGAGGATGAAACGTTGTGCTCAACTCTATCTGCGTACCCAGCTCCCACTGAAATACCCTCCAGAACTGAGAAGTGAACTGAGTACCTCTATCCGAGATAATAGACACTGGGACCCCATGTAACCTGACAATCTCCCGAATAAAGATCCCTGCCAGCCGCTCCGATGAGTAAGTAGTACATACTGGAATGAAATGCGCGTACTTGGTCAGTCGATCCACAATCACCCAAATTGAATCAAACTTCCTCAAAGTCTGAGGGAGACCACTCACGAAATCTATAGTAATCCTCTCCCATTTCCACTCAGGAATAACCATACACTGAAGAACACCGCTCGGTCTCTGATGCTCGTACTTGACCTGCTGACAGTTGAGACATCGAGCTACATAACTCACAATATCCTTCTTCATCCTACTCCACCAGTAATGCTATCTCAAGTCCTGATACATCTTCGCGGCACCCCGATGAATGGAGTACCGCAAGCTGTGAGCCTCCTCTAGTATCAACTCTCGAAGTCTATCTACATTGGGCACACAAATTCGGCCTTGCATCCTTAACACATCATCACTATCAATAGTCGCATCCCTAGCATCATCGTGCTGAACCCTGTCCTTAAGGACAAGCAAATGTGGATCATCGTACTGATGCGGTCATACAAGGAGGACCGAGAAACAATACAATCCAACACTCGACTCGGCTCTGAAGTATCCAATCTTACCATCCGATTGGCCAACGCCTGAACATCAACTGCGAAGGGCCTCTCCCCAACTGGAATATAAGCCAAGCTGCCCATACTAACCGCCTTCCGGCTCAAAGCATCGGCCACTACATTGGCCTTCCCCGGATGATACAATATGGTAATGTCATAATCCTTAAGTAACTCGAGTCACCTCCGTTGTCTCAAATTAAGATCTTTCTGTTTGAACAGATGCTGAAGGATGTGATGATCAGTATACAACTCACAAGAAACTCCATACAAGTAGTGCCTCCAAATCTTCAGAGCATGGACTATAGCTGCTAACTCCAAATCGTGCACAGGGTAGTTCTTCTCATGGTTTTTCAACTAACGAGAAGTGTATGCAATAACTCTACCCTCCTGCATCAGCACACATCTGATGCCAACTCTCGAAGCATCACAATACACGGTGTAGGAACCTGAAGCTGATGGCAATATCAATACTGAAGCAGTGGTCAAAGCTGTCTTGAGCTTCTGAAAGCTCTCCTCACACTCCTCGGACCACACAAATGGAGCACCCTTCTGAGTCAACTTGGTCAAGGGCGATGCAATAGAAGAAAATCCCTGAACAAACTGGCAATAATATCCTGTCAACCCAAGGAAACTACGAATCTCAGTGGCTGAGCGGTCTAGGCCAACTCTGCACCGCCTCTATCTTCTTTGGATCAACCTGTATACCATCACTGGACACCACGTGTCCCAGAAAAGCCACAGACCAGAGCCAGAACTCACACTTGGAGAACTTTGCATAAAGCTTATCCTCCCTCAATCTCTGCAATACTACTCTCAAATGCTGGGCATGCTCCTCCTGGCTACGAGAGTACACCAGGATGTCATCAATAAACGCAATCACAAAGGAATCCAGGTACAGCCGGAACACGTTTTTCATCAAATGCATGAACGCAGCTGGGGCATTAGTCAGCCCAAAAGACATAACTAGAAACTCATAATGCCCATATCTCGTCCTGAAAGCTGTCTTCAT
>MU715017.1:85834-101908 GCA_026770625.1 Nicotiana glauca
ATCAAAATCAGAGTTCAAATGGGCCATCAAATCCCAAATTTACATTTCAAAAACCAAGCCCTAGCTTCTTCAATTTTTACCCAAATTTCAGAGAATTAATGGATGATTCTTCAATTAAATGATGTATCTAGGCCATGAGACTTACCTCCAACCACTTTCCGTCGAAATACCCTTCAAAATCTACCAACAAGCTCTCAAGGTGGTGTAAAAATGGTGGAAAATCGCGGAGGAAATGTTATAAAAACCCTTCTGTTCGCCCAGTTATTCCTCTATGCGATCGCATTACTACTCCTGCGATCGCATAGCACAAATTCAAATCCCCCAAAAATCCTCTTATGTGATTGCATTGCTGCCCCTGCGATCACAGAGCACAGCCTCCCACACTTATGCGATCACACCCCAAGCTCCGCGTTCGCATAGAACAAAATGCTACCAGGGACCCCAGGTCCCATTACACTACGCGATCGCAACACCGTGAATGCGAACGCACTGAACAATTTTCCATACCTATGCGATCGCACAGCCTCTTACGCGATCGCATGGAGCAAATCTGAACCCCCCTCCAAGACCTTCTATGTGATCGCAATTGAACCTATGCGATCGCATTGAACAAAAGTTCTGCAACATCACAACTGAAAATCTGCTATGTTCTAAGTCCAAAAATCATCTGTTTGATCACCCGAAATCACCCCGAGGCCCCCAGGACCTCAACCAAAAAATACCAACCTACTCTAAAACATCATACGAACTTGTTCCAATCATCAAAACACGTCCAACAATACAAAAACCATCAATTCACCCCGGATTCAAGCCTAAGTTTTCTTTAAACTTCCAAAACTCACATTCGATCAAAAACCCGACCAAACGATGTCCGAATGACTTAAAAATTTTCAAAAATATCCAAAATCACCTAACGAAGCTACTGCAACTCTCAGAATTCCATTCCGACCCTCGGATCAAAATCTCACCTATCAACCGGAATCCGCCAAAATTCAAACTTCACCAATTCAAGCCTAATTCTACATCGGACCTCCAAATTCAATTCGGATCGCTCTCCTAAGTCACAAATCATCCCCCGAAGCTAACCGAACCACCAGAACCCACATCTGAGCCCTCTAACTATATAGTCAACATCCAGTTGACTTTTTCACAATAAGCTTCCTTCTAAGAGGCTAAGTGCCTCATTTTTAGCTAAAACCAATCCAACTCTATCCGGTCAACTCAAACACTAATATTAAATCATAGAGGGACATAATACGGGGGAAACGGGGAGGTAACTCACGTGGCGACAGGCCGGGTCGTCACACCCTCTGACTTGTATTGATATAGATTAAAGTTGAAAGGGTTGGCGAATGTTGTATTACGCTCAAGAGCAGGAAGTTAAGGTATGTGAGGCTAACTCTTTATGTTTGGGAATGTTAATGATTCTTCTTATACTACATTTCTTTTACGACATTACCAATTGCCTCAGAAATATAGTTTAGCCTAGTTACTTGAATAGTTGTAGAACTTCTATTCTTTAGCTTCATAACTCGCTCATGACTTTCGTTCTGAATGTTGTGAGCTCAGTGCGTATTCAACATAGACCTGGGTTTGATGTCCCCGAGTCTTAATATAGATTACTCAGTATGCCATAAACAGTTGAAGTTTCAGTGTTCATAATCAGTTCAAGAATACATGTCTCAGTCTAGTCCTATTCAGTATTCCAGTATTATGTAACTTAGTGTGATCCAGTATTCCTGTATCATGTAACTCAGTGTGATTCGGTATTTCACTATCATGTATTGCAGTTTGATTCTCAGTTCCTGAATGTTGAACACATGTATTTGGGCCTGAGGCTATAGTTTATATGCTTTATGCATACTTGGACCTAAGGCAGTAGTTTATGCTCTATGCATTTTTGGGCCTGAGACCGTAGTTATGTATACGTATACTTGGGCCTTAGACCGTAGCTTGTACACATATATATTGGGCCCGAGGTCGTAGCTTATTTAGATAAACAGGTTGTTCATCATTCAGAAAAGGGAGTATTCATATCCTTACTTCCTTTGTCAGTTTAGTTATCAGTTATCGTTTCAGTTACCATTTATCAGTTCAGTTATCAGTTATCAATTATCATTTCAGTTTCTGTTTCAATAGTATCATTTCAGTACCAATTATCAATTCTCAATTATCAGTTTAGTTTCAGTTTCAGCATTTATAATTCTTTCTTTCAGTTACTTTACATACCAGTGCAATTCAAATGTACTGGCGTCCCTTTTGCCCGGGGCCTGCGTCTCACGATGCAGGTAATAATTTATAGGTTGATGATTCAGAGCGCTAGGATTTCCGTTCCATCTGTTTGGTGATCCCCAGTTCTTTCGAGGTATTATCATTACTTTATGGTCTTTTTGTATTTACAAACAGTCAGTAATTTCTGTACTTTATTAGAGGCTTCATAGACTAGAGTAACAGTTAGACAGAGTTTCAGGCTTTTCATGTTAAGCAATGTTGGCTACATATATGTTTCAGACTTGTTTTAGTATTTCCGCACTTTGATTTATATCATCGAGACTTTCAGTATATTAACATGTGTTAGTTTATCGTCCACATTTAGTATGTTATGATATCATATGTTGATTCAGCCAGCCAGCTAGTTCGCTCGGTCACATGTAGTTAGGCACCGAGTATCGTGTTACGTCCAGGCCCAGGTTCGGGGTGTGACAACATGTCCTTAACTTTTGAACTTGGAACTCGAAGTTCAAGACTACCTGTCCTTAGTTTTTGTATTTGTAACTCTAAGTTAAGGACTATTTGTCCTTAATTTCTGTGCTTGTAACTCTAAGTTAAGAACCAAGTGTCCTTAATTTTTGAACTTCTAAATCTAAGTTTAGGACCAAGTACCTACTACAACCATGACTCTTTATGTCTTCTGCTATGCATTTTGTGTAACCCCATAATACCTTGAATTGCACTGACTGTATTTGCCTCGCCAAAAATATCAAGATTACAATTATCGAAATCATTATTAACAACAAAATTGGGAATAATAATTGATGGATACTTTATATTGTTTTGGGGTATGATTACGGAAATGAGTTGAAAAAGAAAGGGCAGTATATGTTCACAGGAACAAGACTTTTTGATTTAATTGCGAGGGGGAAGAATTTGATAGTTCTCAGCACAAGTTAGACGTTATCTCCATTATTGCTATACTCGGACTTTATAGAAGGTTTGGGAAGGAAAAGAGATAGAAGAAAGGATAACACAGTCTTTTCATATTAATATTAATAGCCTTGTGGTTACTATTGCTAAGCATTAAAAATGCTGGATAAAAAGTAAATACCATTTTAAAAAGTGGCTATCCCACATTATTTTTACCACAAATTTGAGGACTTGAATTGAATAGCAATAGTAATAAATACAGTCAAACTTCTCTATAACAGTCTCGTTTGTTCTAGATATTTTTGGAAGTTATAGCGAGTTGCTGTTATAGAAAAACATATATTATAACAGAATATGAAATTTGAATTCGGAAAAACTTGGCTTTTATAATAAAATGTTGTTATATAAGGATGTCATAGAAACATCTGCATATAGTAACATGTTTTTGGCTAATAAGGGAATTCGGCGAAAACTCATCATAATTGAAACTATTTACCAATTTACTGCGGAAATGATGTATCCCTACGCTCCGCCTCCATATAACACATATCTCCAGATGTTTACATTAGACCAATAAATGTAAGCACTTGAAAATATCATAGTGAAAGGTGAATTATTATTACTTAAGAGTATTTTACGATAAATAGCACAGTTTACATTAATGCAGAATCTTTATTATGTAGATACATAATTATTGCATTGGGAAAAGTAATTTGAAATTTGTTGGTAATTTACTGTAAAAACCAACATAATGCTATGGCCAAATGCCTTAATCTGCATTTCGGCAACTAAGAAATTGTTTACGATATGTACAGAAGTCTTCCACTATATTTCCTTTCATGCTGACCCCAAATGTTTCTGTACAATCTTGTAGAAAAAGGGAGCAAAACAAACTACTGTGAAACAAAATTCTAAGTTTTCCCATATAAGAACATAATCCCTGAGGTTGCTTTGAAACAATAATCTGAATCACTCTTACATTTTCCTAACTGATAAATCGCTTTTTTCTTTGTGGTGGAGATGCCCCAAGGTAGGGCAATGAAAGAGAAGACCGAGCAAGAATATAAGATTCATCATTCTAGTAACCGGTAAAGTTTCCTTCACGTGACCAAGATGTTACGGGTTCGAGTCATGAAAACAGCCTCTTGCGAAAATACAAGGTAAGACTGCATACAATAAACCCTTGTGGTCCGGCATTTCCTCGGACCACGCGCATAGCAGGAGCTTAGTGCACCAAGCTACTCTTTAAACATCATAATCCAAATATCTCAAGGCAGAGGTGCTATGGAAAGCAAAAACTGTTATTATGCAAAGATTTTATCATCTTTAGACATAACTAGAATTGGCAAAATAGAAACATATCTGGCGTTGTGCTCCAAATGTCATTACAGAACTATTTCAAATTGGAACTGCAACTCCTTGAGTAGCAAAGAGCCATTTTACAATAAATAGAGGATTGCCTCACTAAACCAAATTTTCGAATACGGTGATCAAGCTTTCCTCACTTACAGCCATTCTAAATCCCAAGGTGGGAGTTATCTTTTATCTGCATTAATTACCAACATGCTACATTTACGGTATTACTCGTATTTCTGCTGAGGGTAGTACAAGTAGACAGGGAAATTACAGATACAGATCAGAGGATTACACAAGAAAGAAATCAATCTGCTACTGGTTAATCTGCGATAGAGGAGATCGTGGGATTAGTGATGGCTTTACTTCCTTTACTTGAAATGACTCTGAAGAATTATTCTCCCGAAATTCCTCCACGAGAGCTTCCATAGGCATGGCGCACAAAGATTCAATAGTCCCCTTGCTTGGAACATCTGGCTCAGACCTAATTGGTGTTGATCCAGTTGGCTCGTAAACCTGGGAGTCATTAAGTAAAAGACATCTCCATTCAAAGTCCTTTCTGTAAGCTAACTCCAAGATCCATGGATAAAACCAAATACAAGTTTCATACAGAGTTTTATTTTGTAAAAAAAAAGGCAATATAAGATGCAAATGGCAGCATTTGCTTTTCTGTTCTTTTCAGCGAGAGGAAAACAAACTGACAGGCGAAGAGTAGACATTTTATGAATTGGAGAAGCCAACATGTACATGGTAGCTCCTAAATGTAATAATGGATTATGATACTTAACCAACATACCATATATTTCTGCTGGAAAGTTTCAAGGGCCTTCTGTTCTATGGAAGTACACTGAGTAGCATGATCGTTCTCAAGTACTCCAAGGGTCTCTGAATGAATATTGGCAGTATCCAAAATGCCAGATATAGAAGCTCTTTCTTTCTCCGACAAGCCTGTTAGATTTAAACCGGAAGAAAATTATGCAAACAGCAGCTGTAGGTATTAACTGTAAAATGCTCCTTTAGTAATTGTACTAACTGTTGGCTTTCCCGTAAATCGTACAAACTGATTAGGACAAAAGAAAGATTTCCTAGGAGATAGCTTTAATCAGAATGGTGGAAAATAAAATTTTGAGAGAGAGAGAGAGATAGCAAGAATAACATACGAACTTACCGTCAAAAGACTGAATGGCATCTTCACTATTCCTTGTTACATCTTCTTCAGCAGCATCCTTTGTAGAGTCAAATTCAGTTACGTGTTGGTCATTACTGTCACATATACTCCTGTCACCAGCAAAAAATATTAAAAGATTGTACTAAGGAAATTCGATGTAGTCCTCAACTTTCTCTGCAATGAAACAGCAAAAGCTCACATTGGTAATAACCTGAAAGTTTCGTAAATGCATATTCGATGTTCAGTATAGTCCTGTCTCACTGAATATGATACATTTTCCTTTATGGAGTTATAGAAATGTTTAACACATTTTATGTTACAAATTTAATCACCTCTCACAAATTTAAAGAAATCAAATTCACAAGTCTACAAAAAGACAACTATCAACAAACAAAGTACATTTCCAGATACAAGTTTATTTGAATTCTGAGCATCTGCCCAACGATTAAAACAAACTTAAACACAGGATCACTGACAAACTCATTGAGGGAAATGATACTGAGCAAGATGGACAACCAAGCACATAAAGGAACTGAGGAAGAAAATACAACCCATCTCCCCATGAGAATCTTTTGCTACATGTGTTATTGGACACAGAGATGGAACTTCGTCTTCTGGAATACTTGAAAAATTTTAACAACTGATCACTCCGATGTTTGTAGAAAATTTATAAGATGTATGAAAATCCAGGAGAGTTGAGCGAAGATGCTTATAGATATTTATTTGTAAAAATGGGAAGAAAACAAAAACTAACAAAAAAAAACACCGTGTCATCCAAATAGAATGTCCTGACTTTCAAAATCAAACCGGATGCCTGATCCTTAGGGAATACTACTACTATGATTTTCATCATCGTCTTAAGAATGTCAAAACCAAATAAAATGTTAAAGTAGCTTTAACCAAGTCTCTTCAGAACAGACGGACAGTAGCTCTTATCCATTAAGAAAAACAGAAGGCAATACATTCAACTTCCGCTAACTTTATAGCTCCCAGTACATTAATTATTTGCTCTTCAGCATCATGAAATCAGGCATTAAGCGTATTCAAAACTGACCTGACAACTGAATGCATTGCCAAGACATGTTGACTGCCCATGTCATTAAATGATTCATTTGTACTTTGCCACCGCTTGCGAGCTGTTTCAGCAGTGCTTACACTGGATATGAAAAATAAAAGCATTGTAACACAAATACAGAAACAAAGAGAAGCTAAATAATAGAAAGAAGAAAAAAAGAAAAAGGAGACAAAGAAAGAGATCCAAACAAAAACAACGGACTGAAATATGAGAAAAGTAAAATTCCACAGAGATAAGATACTTAAACAATACAAAAGGCTGAAACTTGAAACAATAGCAAGATCAGATCCTCACCACTTCTGCATAAGTAATTCCATCCGACAATGTTTAGCAGCTGAGAAATCAGCATTTTCTTTGTTGCCGCAGCCTGCTTGCATAGAATAATCCTGCCATTTTCTTTTTGCAAGTGTTGTAATACCCTCCATAGAGGATACATGTCCATCCAAGAATGCTTTATTTCCAGTAACAGTTTCTCGAAGATCAACAAGCCTTGTACCCACCTGTCAACTACACTATGAGGAACCCAAAGGAAGAGATACCACACAATGATCACATGATTAAAGTGACGAACCAGCTCTTTTTGGCGATGCAGGTGATTGGAGACCAAGGTAGTCACATCAGCAATAAGCTTCTCCGCTTCTGCTCTTGATTGTTCCTGAAACAAACTAAAACATCAGCCACAGTATAAACTTTTATTTATTCGGGTAGAATTTCAAAAGTATACCTCATAAGCTGTCTCAAATTCGGCAATACACTTTGTCTGGATCTCATCAACTGTTGATGCATGTCTTTCAAGTCCTTTTGATTCTTCCATAAGCTTATCAAAAAATCCTTGAATGGTCTCAGAGATATTCGTCAAATGCTCTGTACTATCATGAAATCTCTACACAATGAGAAATTTAAAAATTAAAACATGAGAAACCTAAAAAGAATAAATAAAAGGCAGAACTACTCCCAGAGATCATGGAATACTAAGTTCTCTGTGCAATATAGTGTTGGCAATCAATTAAACTCTACAGGTAAAGTAAAACTTGAAACCTGACGAAGTTCGCCAGCAAAATGTGCCATTTCTCCTTGGTGAGTTGACAGAGTGTTTTGGAGTTCATCAAATAGAGAATTTTCTTCCACACCTTCTGCATCTAAAAACTGCTCACGCAAGGGAAAAGGTAAGTGTTCAATCCCACTACCGCATTGATCAGAACAATACAACCAAAATCAAAACATACACAGGAGGAACAAAACCATCATTTCGTACTTCTTTAATGGAAATTGAATTAGAAGAAGCCAAAGCAGAAATCTCCTCCAGGGCAGCAGTAGAACTAGCTTTATGCAGTCTCGCCACATTTTGCATGTCCTCTAAATGAGATACATACAAGGCCCTTGAAGCTCTAATTTTCCTCTTCAAATCTACCACAGCCTACAAGAAAACTTTTTGCATTATTGTTTATGAAATCTGGATCTTCCACTAATCTAAAATTGGAGAGAAAAAATGTGAAGCCCGGTATCAGTAGTAGAACAAATCAAACAAATAGAGATCTTATAATTAAGGAAATAGAAAAAGGAAAATTTGCCATTGGAATATGGTTGTCACCTTATCATGTGATTCAAGAAAGTTGTGACACAATTTCTCAACACACTGGAGGTGTTCATTTTGTCGACACACTGATGTTGCCACTGAGTTAGAAAGAAAACCAAGTTGCTTCGCGAGGTCAGTTTGGAAGTTGTTCACCACTGACCTATTATCAGCACTCAACTTGTCTTCTCTTGCTGCAGAAAAAACATATTAGAAGGAAATAGTAACCGATTCCAACAAACCATTTCTACAGTTCTGCAGATTGTGATTAGATGCCTTACCAAGTTTCAGAAACAATGAAGCATTGTCTTGAAGTGATTTCTCCAACTGAGCTCGTAAACTACATGCTTGTTGAGCAAGAACATTTTCTGTGAATATCAATAAGAAATTAAGACCTAATCCAAGGCTACAGTTAAAACCAAAGGTCAGATCACTATACCGGCTTTTTTCTGTTCACAGATAATAAAATCCCGCTCCTTGAGAGTGTACTGACATTGTCTTAGTTCTTCTTCAGCATTTGCCAACATTGAGGTTGTTTGGTTCAAGTGTTTCTGCAAGAACCTTCAATAGTAAGAGCTTTTGAACAGGTTTTAAAACATGATATTAGAATAAAAGGCTAGAAACTCACCTGTGTGGCATCAAGTTTACATGTCAAATCTGAGCACTGACGAGCCTGGTGATCATATCTACTTCGCAACTCCTCAATTTGCTGATTGTAACAAACCAAAATCCAAATCATTCATTCTACAACTGGAATACATAGGCACTTTTCAACTATAAGAGTTTCAGCAAACAGACCTTCAGTTGGTCTTCTAATGTCATTCCCATTTGTTCAATTTGATCTGTCATAGCCTAAACATGGAAAAGATAAGTATTGCTCCCAAAGGAACAGTGAGACAAAAATTCAATACTAGGAAAATCATACAATAAACTAAATGAAGCTATAATTTCACTACTCAAGCAAAATTTCAAAACGGTAAAACACAGTGAATTTAGACATATGACACACTGCATTCAGCAAGATACGATAGGCAAAAGAGGGCACACTGAACAGCTGATGATATAGTATCACTTATAGACAGCAAAGAAAATAAAAGATGGGCAAAAACTAAGATGCACTACCTTCATCTTTCATAGAAGCAAACAAGACAAAATGTGGGGAAAATCAAAGATGCACTACCTTTCTCTCATTCTCCTCCTGATAATACCGCTCCTTTGGCATGTATATGCCATTCTTTTCACGAGCAGCATACACCTCTGGAAAATGAGAAGAACAAAAAGATGAACAATTTGTTACTCCAGTTTCCACAAAAAATTGCTAAATGCTTTGAAAATATCTCACATCACAAGTGGCTCGAATATAAAAGGACTCACCTGCTTTTAGCCTTTCAATTTCACCATACAGATCCTTGATGAGGGTGGATTTCATCATTTTTTGATTCACCTACAGATTTAACCAAAAAAGATATAGAGACAAAGGACAATCAAAAAATGTGTGTCCTCATAGTTCAAATTAATTAACATTATGAGGTTATCCGGAAAAGTAGATTTGGATAAGGTGAGGTTGAAAGAGAGCAGTCATCTCATAAAGATTAAGTGAATAAATGCTGAAACTTTGGTTGCTCAAGCGAATTGCCAATCTACTTTGATTAACAAACTTTTACATATTAGCTCTGAAGTCTTTATGCAAAAGTCAAAACCTAATAAACCATATCCAATATGTAGTTATATGCCAGTGAACGTGAAACATCTCGATATATGGCCATCTAGTGGTACTGTTCTCATCGAAAAAGAAAATATGTCTATATTCTTTAGAGGAAGATGGCATATTCAATAAGCAAATTCATACTTTGGGGAAACAGCTTCATTCCAAAAACAAAAAGGAATTTCCAGCCCAAAACCACTAGGTGGGGTTGCTCAATACTTTCCTAAAGCTGTTATACTAAACCATAAAATAGATGACAAAAGCAACATTGATTGACAAAAACGACACATAAACCATCTAGCAAGTGGAATGCAGTGAGACCATGAATACTATGAAATGATTTATATTTGGAAGATACTCATGGAAATTTAACATATTTAATAAATCATTCATGCAAACAAAAGATGGACAGAGAAATTGCATGTGAATGCCAACAGTACAAACAATCAAAGAATTATTGACTTGTTTTTGAGATAATTAAGAGTGGGAAAATCATGAGATGATTCCAAGAAGAAACTGTTTGCTTATTCAAGCATATTACCTCAGGCTTATTCTTAATATTCTTAGCCCTGTGGGCATAATCCAGCGTACTCAAGGTCTCCTCCAGACAGTGAACAGCAGGTGACACTGTGGCAATAATACAGGTTTTTGTTCTTCCTCCCAATGAATCACGGAGCAAACGTGTGAGTTTGCTATCCCTAAATTTCACAGAAAGCATCACAGAAAAGTGGCTTAACAATAGACAGATCTAAAAGACTAAAAATAAATGAGAACACGACTGGAATAGTAACTACCTGTAAGGAACATGCCCAAGATGCTCAACAAGAGCACTGATTACTCTTCCTAGTGTAAGCAGACTTTTGTTTATTTCTCCAGCTTCCCTTGCACGACCCTGACAATGGTATAATAGAGATAGGGAGTTAGTACACAGAATGAAGAAGTTTCAAGTACAGCTGGAAAACAAAAGGAGGAAAAACAATTTAACCAACAGTGCCTGAACTATAAAGAGAGAAGGAACAAATGAAACGTATGTGTTTGATCAAACAAGATCAAGAAACAACCTTCTCAAAGAATCTGTAGAAGATAAGAAAACATATTACCTCCCTAGCCCCAGAACGTGAAATGTTTTCTGAACCAGCCAAATCGACTAAATTTAGCTTGCCACATTTTATGAGTTCTTCGCCTTCAGGGGTTGCTTCCTTAATGTGTATTGTTATGGAGAAAAGAGAATGTGAACGACTGAAAAGAAAAAATTGTTTCTAGCAGATTGAATGCAACATAAACATAATAATAATAATAATAATAATAATAATAATAACAACAACAACAACAACAATAACAATAATGATAACAACAACAACAACAACAATGATGAATTCTAAACAAGAAAAGTCATACCTTGATTGCTTATTCAGCAAGGTTTCTGCAGTCCGGCGTTTTGCTGATCCCCTCTCAAGTAAAGTAAATATCTCGCTGGCACTTGTAACAATTTCCTCTTCAAGCCCTCTCACTAGAACTCCACCTTTGCCATCTTCCATAAGTGGCAATTGTTTCTTTTGCCTGTCTTCAGCTGAAACTTTTGATAAATCTTCAGGTGCTAACAAGTCAGTGATCTCTTCATTGTACAACTCTAAGAAAGTGACTTTCACACTATATTCTGCATTTTGACTCTCCAGCATATCAAATATTTGCTTCACTGCTCTAGGAATAACTCCTGCTCCTGGGGGAAGCTCACCATTATGTCCACTCTGTTACATCAGACAATCACAAGTTAGAAACATAAACCGTTACATAAGCTTTTGTAGAATTGAAGCAAAAGGGTCATGGCTAGTACCTTGGACCTCTTACATTCACCTTCCATTGTGTAAGTTTTCCCCGTACCGGTTTGACCATAAGCGAAAATAGTACAGTTAAATCCCTCTAAAACTTCATTGACAATGGGTATAATTGCCTGATCATAAAGATCCCTTTGCTGAGCAGATGGGCCAAAAACCTGAATAGAACAGAACATGAGAAGCATGAAACATCATGACTTAAAACTGAAACCAAATTATAGCCAAAGATTGACAAAGAACATCTCACGACCCTAATGTTTACAGCAGTTTGGATCAGAACAGAAATTCTGCAAGATAATGCTTTCTGGTAAAGCGTATTTTAGGAGGGCATCTCCATATATTAGCACTATGAACAATATCCAACTTTCCAATAATAACAGAAAACCCCACCACAAGGAAGGGGGGTAGGGAATTCTCTACAATAAACATAAAACAACTGGGATGACATCATCTTTCACCGAGACTAAAGAATCACTACTTATTTCAGACAAGCAGTAAAGCCAGAACTTAGCTCTAATTTAAGGATACTACCCAAAAAAAATGAGATATCGGTAACAAACATCTCCTTTATTTAACATAAGAGATGACACACAATGTATGGAAACAGGAAACTCAGCATTAGTTATCCATCTTTTAAGAAACTTGAACTATTATAGATGCTCGAAAAAGATACAATAAATTTGAGCCCAATATATGAATTAGGTTAAAAAAACTATTTCGTAATCAACAGTGGAAGCTAACCATTTTTGGTGTTAGTAATTACCTTATCGAACATAAAAACCCTATCTATGTGCTTCCCAGCAATGTTCTGTGAAACAGCTACTTCTCTTTGGTACTCATTACAAGTCACCACCTGCGGAGCATTGTTCCGTACTTCATCTTCGCTAAACGGCCTGTAACAATATTTTTTTTTAAAAAAAATCAAATGCAACTAACAAAAGGAATGTAGAACTCTAACAATTTAGTAATTGAGTATTAAATGATTAATATTAAAAGTAATTAGAAAATTTTTCAAAACAAAAACAATTAGTACCTGCAACGAAGCAGAACTTGAACGTTTACGCATTTTTCCTTCTCGTGACGATTCGACATTTTTAAGCACTAAACGGAGGGAAAATAGATTTATTTGTTAAAGGCAGTGTGTGTGTTTTGTGTTACTGTAAGTGTGTGTGTGAGAGAGATAATAGCCGTATGTTTTAGGGAGATCTGAAATTAGGAGCGGGATGAAGAGGAGAATTTGAATTTTGGTCAGATGGACGGTTGATGAAGTTATCCACCGGGTCATATTGGAGCGGGTTTGGGAGGAAGAAATATGGGCTTCTTACTTTAACGAAAGCCCAACTCAAGAAGAAGGTTGATTGAAAATGTTTCTTTTTTGAATAATTTACATGCCATAGCTAAATCTAAGAGCTGATAATGGATCATAACTATCTTTTAATTTATTTATTTTTCATAGCTACAATGGATTTTCAATTTACCTATATCATAGCTAAAACCAAATACACAGAGTTATTTCACTATGTAATCTTTTCTCTCAACTATCTTTCTCTTTTCTCAACTCACCCTTTCATTTTCCCTTTCCCTTCTCCCTCGAAAGTAGAGAAGTCACCACCTGTCGTCTTCTCCGCCCGAGTTCTACGAAGCCCAGCTAAACAGTCGCATCCTTCTCTCTTCCCCACACATCATCACCCTCCGTCGTATGCCCCTTCACCGTGAATCACCCTTAATACCGTCGCCGCCTACCATCAGATCCAGATCTGAAATCACATAGTTGTGATCAGTTCTTCGTTCTTGAGCTTGAACTTGATTGCTTGAAGCTTGAAACTTGTAGAGAAATTTGTGGCGTTTGATCCACGGGCTCTCTCTTGTTTCTTGTTATAACTTCTGGTGTCTTTTTTAAGTTATGAATATCACTATTTATAGTAGTGGAATGGAAGAGTTGTGATAAGAACAAACTCTTTCCGACCAATCAAATTGAAGCGTGATATGGCCGCATTTGATTGGCCAGAACATGTCACTTGCACACGTGACGTGATTCCATTGGCCTTTTAATGTGACTTGGCATGCCTTGTCATTTTGACACGTGACATGATCCTATTGATTCTTCCGTTTGACTTGGTGTGCCACGTCATTTGACACGTAGCACCAAACTTGGCCTGTAGGAAGATGACATCTTAGGCCTAATGAAGTGGGCTTATCACTTTAGCCCAACTAAATGGGCTAGCCCAATGAATAAAGACTTATTTATTTAATTCATATATGTTGGACTTACATAATTAATCCAATTATATTAGCCCATAATATTTATTTGGAGAGGGGGTGTGCACAAATAGCCACTAATAGCATTTGTCTTTATTTTAAAGCCAGTGTTTTAAATGTCTTTAATCTTTAGCCACTGATTTAATAAACTTATACCTGACTGGACGAAAATACCCTTCTGCTATAACTTATACATGTCTTTAGTCTTTGGTAGACACGAATATGGATGTCATGGTAGTTTATTTCCTCGTTGGTAGACACGAATTTGCCTAAAGCACATTTCTCGAATTTCACCTACAAAATCTTTTTTTTTTAATTAAGAATTGGAAATATTTGTCTAAATGATTGTGGTATAATTAATATTTAAATTAGAAAACACTAACTGCTAATAGCTTCATCAATATCTCAGTGGAAGAAGATTTTTGTTCACTTTATAGCTTTATTTGTGATCTAAATTAAATTTCGTGTATTATGATATGAGTGAGGATCTGGATTCTACCTATGTCTTCCACTAAAAAAAAAAAAATTAAACACAAAGTTAAGGACTCCTGTCCTGATCTTTTGAACGTATAATTCAAACTTAAGGACTGCATGTCTTTAACTTTTGAACTTGTATTACAAACTTAAGGACTCATGCTCTTAACGTTTGAACTTTGACCTCAAAGTTAAGGACTATCTATCCTTAATTTTTGAACTTGTAATTCTAAGTTCAGGATCAAGTGTCTTGAACCTTTGAACTTGTAACTGTAAGTTTATGATCCAAATGTAGAGGTAGACACTTGTATCTGTAGGTCAATGTATAGATACAGAAATGGTATATGTATAGGTTTGCAGTTGAAATGTGCGTATTTTAGCATTTCTACTTCACAAATGTACATGTACACTGAAATTGACTGAAGAGTATGAAATTTAGCATTTCTCTCTCCACAAATACTGTATACATACATACAGTTTACTGTGAGGTAAAAATCACATGAGGAGAGCAAAAGTGGCGTATTTTAGCATTTTGTTCGTTTGTGTAATTTGTCAGTTCGTGCAATTACGTAACCCATTTGTCGTGTGGATGCTAAGATGCACTGTGGGTGTTGGTGATAGAGTCAGTGAACCGTTGAGCTTTGGGTGGGAGAAGTGCACAGTTAGTCACGACACCAGTTCTTCTCCCTAACATGAAAGAGATAGAAGAAAAGGTAACACTATCTTTTTATATGAATTTTAATAGACCAGTGACTACTATTGCTAAGTATTGAAAATGATGGATAAAAAGTAAATACCACTTTAAAAAGTGGCTACCCCACACAATTTTTACTTATTTGGACCAATAATATTGAATTTAAAATATAATCCAAATTAATATATGAATTTAATGCCGTAAATTTTATACGCCTACAGTATATACATTTGTTAAACAATTATTCCATATACACATACACAAGATATAGATTAGCCAATCGTGGATCGTTTGCATAGCCCAAAAATTAATTAGAATCCGGTAAAAAACAAACCTCAATTTGTTGGAATAGTTGATACTCCCTCCAGTTTAAAATAGGTGATATTTTTGAATGTTGTCACACAGATTAAGAAATCCATCTTTTAGCATTATTAGCAATGGAATTAATCATATTAATATTTACTATCTCACATAAACACTCCTAACACATATCCCAATACTATTTACTCCAAGGACAATGTAAGAAAAAAATAATTAATTCATTCTTGAAATCTGGAAAAATCACTTATTTTAGACCACAAGAAAAAAGCCAAAAAAATTATTTATTTTGGACTGGAAGGAATAGGTAAGATGCTTTGAAATTTGCACACTGTTATGCCATTATCAAATTAAATTAGTTATGCTTTGAGATAAGAGTAACAAAGATGATTCACAAAATAAAGGGGAAAGAAACAAAATATAAAACTACATCAAATTACTTAAATCCAACAATAATCCCAAAGAAAGAGGGGGGG
>MU715023.1:2357-25258 GCA_026770625.1 Nicotiana glauca
AAGGCAATTGTTAGTCCCAATTGATGCTTGTCGGGGTTACTTTAGGATAAACAGGAATCACTTGGGTGTTTTTCTTTGAGGGGTAGGTCTCATTTTGTTTGCTTGAGGACAAGCAAAGGTTTAAGTTTGGGAGAGTTGATAACTGTGAGTTTTACATGTTTTATACACATTCTTGCCTAGGCTTTGTCCATGAATTTCCATAAATTAGTCCCAAAAAGCTTACAGGTTGCGCTTTATTGCAGGTTTGAGCGACAAGATGACAAACATCAAAGATCGGCTCGAAAAAGGAGTGAAATCTGCCAAGCGTCAAAGGACATGTGAAGTGGGGAACAAAAGTGACCTGCGCGGACCGCACTTATTTGGAACGCGGCCGCACAGGAAAGTTCAGAGACTGCAATAACCCATGGTGACCTGCACGGACTGCACTTATTTGCCACGTGGCCGCGCAGGAAAGTACAGAGACTGGTGACTTTTGTCAAGTCTTCCACGCGGCCGCGTCCTTCAGCCAGCGCGGCCACGCCCAAGTACTACGCGTTCCGCGCCTCTCAGCTAACGCGGCCGCGCAACCTTTGTGTGTGGTCCGTGGCCTCCGTTTCAGACACCATCACTGAAGACCAAAGAGCACTCCGCGGCTGCGTGACATTTGTGCGCGGTCCGCGCCAGACCCTTAGGGGTATTTTCGTCCAGTTTTTCCTCTGTAGTATAAATAGAACATTTTACTTTTTTAGCGGGGGGAGAGAATCAGATATAGCTGCTGCACTCGTGAGACTCAAGTTTTAGCCTATTTTGGGCAATTTCATCTTGTTTTATCATAGATTCTTGTAAATTAACTTTGTAGTTAATTAATATGATGATTTTATCTCTTATTTCTTCAATTTCTATTCCTATTATGTCTAGCTAAACCCATTAGCTAGGGTTTTGTCTCAACCCTAGTATGGGTAACTAATGGGTGTGATTGTTTAATGCTTGAATGATATTGGGTGTTTGCTATTTGGGTTAATTTTATGGTTTAATTAGGATTTGGTGGTTGCAAACACTAAGTCTAGATTTGTGGGTCTTGACTCTTCTTGAGAAAAAGTGTCTATGACTCCAAAATTGACCCAACAAGGAATTGGGATGGACCCATGAGAATGGTAGTCCCAATTAACGGGTTAAACATCAAGAGAGTAATTACCCGGCTTGAACCATAAGTTGCTTGGGCATATCAGCCTACCCAAATGGTCTTGAGAAAGTCAATTGGGAAAAATCATTCTCTCTACCGAGAAGTGTGAGAGTGAGTGCAATCGTGCAATGGTTATAGCATAAGCCCCATAATCATCATTCTTGTATTAGGAATCTCTACCCGTTAGTTGACCACCTAGGTAAATGCCACGACCCTAGTGCTTTTCTCTATCTTGCATACAACCTAGAATCAATATTTTAGCATAACTTAGTTTTAAACTAGTATTTATTAAATCGTAGTTGATAATTATAAAACCCCAAAAAATGATAGAAGTACAATTAGGAGTCAAAATGCATCTCTAGACTAAGCAATTACTCAACCCCCTTTTCTAGCTCCCTGTGGAAATTGACCCCGATACCACTATTGGGTAAAAGTATTAGCTCCCACTCTTCCTAAGGTTGAGTCCACTGCGATCACTACTCCAATATCCTCATGTTGTGCAGTCTGTCCCTGAACCTGTCTATGAAGTCCTGAGCATCCTCATGACGCTCACCCCCGAAGACTAGAGGATGAAGTCTGGTCCATCTTTCCAATAACTTCTGTGGATCACCATCCATAGTTGGCCTGGGCTGGGGTGCCACTGCAGCAACTAGCTGAGCCTCATCTGCGTGTAGTGCACCCGAAGTCTGATATACTGCAACTGCATGACCTGGAGCCTGAGCAGTAGGGGTCTGGGCTCCCCCTCCTGCCTGTGAAGTGGTTGGGTCTGTTGGAAATAAACCAGCCTGAGTCATGGTGTCCATCAACCGTTGCATGCGGCCCATGACCTCCTGAAATGCCGGTGCTGTCATGAAATCCGCCGGGGTAGGCTCAGCTGCGGGCACCTCGCCCTGTTCCTCAATAATAGGATCCTCCACAGGATCTACCGGTGGTGCAACTGGAACGGCTCTGGGACGCCCTCATCCCTTACCACGGGCCGGTGCCCGCCCCCGACCTCTAGCAATGGGGGAGCAGCTCCTCCCAGGTTCGGAACGTCAGCGGTGCAAGTTCTCACCATGTGTGAGAGAATAGAAGAGGGAAATTTAGTACACTAAGTGCTGCACGATAGGAAATGAATAAAGAGTAGTCTTTCCTAATGTCCTATAGCCTCTCGAAGATATGTCTCCATACCGATCAACAAGACTCTATCAGGTTTGCCCATAACTTGTGAGACCTACGTGAACCTAGTGCTCTGATACCATGTTGTCACGACCCATTTCCACAATAGGTCATGATGGTGCCCGACACCGTTGCCAGGTAGCCAATGCGGAATATTTCCATCTCCCTAGGTAGATTTTAGCAGAATTTAAGTGAAATAATTATCCGAATTTGAAATAGAAACCCAAAAGTGATAGATAAAATAACAGCATAATAATACAACCCCAAAAAACAACTAGTCTACCAAAGTGTGTGCCAACACCTGGTGTCACAACTATGAGCCTCTAGTAGAATATACAAAATAATATCTCTATCCTACTATTCGAGATAAAGAAAGACATCAAAAGTAAAGGAAGATTCCATCCGGCTGATGAGCAGCATAGGAAGGAAGCAGCTCACCGTCGAAGTCTCTGCCTCAAACTCAAGGGCGCGCACCGAACTGGTAACCAGATGTATCTGCCTCAGATCCTGTACAATTAAGTACAAAAGCGTAGTATGAGTACATAAACAATATGTACCCAGTGAGTATCCCGTCTGATCTCGAAGAAGTAGAGACGAGAGGTCAACTTGATACTGACTATGGTCAAAATAATATCATGATAAGGTGCTATGCTAAGCATGAAAATCTCGAATAATTAACAAGTAATAAGGAAAAGCAATAATCATGTTCTTGACCGTATTTCAGTTGTTATTTATAATTCAAATACTCATCAAGTAAGCACGTCATGTCTAAGCTTTAGCACATATAAATATATATCATGCACAAACATGTCGAGGTCGACAGCCCGCTCCAACAGAAAATAAATTGTGCACTGCCGAGGTTCGAACGACACGAACCATAGATGCATCTATTTTACCGAGGCGATCGGCCCAATCCATAAATATCAAGAAAACATCAAGAATTCACACAAAGACTCATTTACATACAAAGAATCTCTTATAGGGTTCAGCAAGTTCATATGTTCCCTTTTTGTTCTTCTCAGGTCTCTAGCATGTCATAAATGATCATATTGACAATTTAAATAAAAGATATCTCCAAATTAGGCATGATGTGGGTCTTAAACTACCCAAACAATTAATATCATAGTAGCTACGCACGGACTCTCGTCACCTAGTACGTACGTAGCCCCCGCATTTAGTAGCAAATACTCGTTTATTATACTTATGGGGACAATTCTCTCTTACAAGGTTAGAAAAGAGACTCACCTTGCTCCAACGTGTACCTCCAATTACCAAGAATGAGCCCAAGTCCTTACTTTGAAGCCGAACAATCCCGAACTAATTAAACAGTGTAAGAGCTAATTAATATAGGCTCACAAGTTCAATTCCGAGCTATTTAAGCAATTTCCCAACCATTTAAATGAATTTCCTAAATTTCAACCCCGGGCCCACGTGCCCGGATTTCGAGATTTTTAGAAGGAACTTGTTCTCTACAACCTAAGGATCAATAATATATGATTTCTAGTCCATTTCATAATAAATTTCATGATTAAATCTTGGTTTTATTAAAACACTAGGTCTAGCTCTAACCCTTTGATTTTACCTAATTTTTAGTGTTTAATCAACTTAATATACATGTATTTAAACTAATAATGAATAGAAGTAACTTACCTTGAAGTGCTATGTTGAAATCCTCTCTTTGGAAGCCCCCAAATTGCCTAAGTGGTGTAGAAAATGAAATAAATGGTCTTTGAGTTCGAATTAAATGAACTCACTGCCCAGCGATTTCCGCTTCTGCGGTGCACTGACCGCTTCTGCGGAAATCGCTTCTGCGAAATTAGGATCGCTTCTGCGAACTTGGCCCAAAATGCCTGGACCGCTTCTATGGTCTGGGTCCCGCTTCTGCGGAATCGCTTATGCGAAAACTGGGTCGCTTCTGCGGTGTGGGCCTAAGGTGACTAGACCGCTTCTGCAATCGAGGGATCGCTTAAGTGGAACCGCTTCTGCGGTTTCTGGGCCGCTTCTGCGATTTCTCTTGGCCTGGGCCTGGCCCTGGCCGCTTTTGCGATAGATTGACCGCATCTGCGGTCCCGCTTCTGCGGTTCTAGAACCGCAGATGCGGTTATGACAGAAGCAGCAACTCAGCTCCCTTTTCCAAATTTTAACTTCACTCGACCCTCGTCCGATCGGCGCTCGGGGCTCCCGAGCCCGCCCGAACATACCGACAAGTCTGAAATCACGAGGCGGACCTACTCGAACCCTCGGAACACTCAAAACAACGTTTAATCTTGCAATCACCCCCTAAAACCCAATGGATCAAACTATTGAACTTCAAGTTCTTAATTTTCTTCTAACGGGCCAAAACACCCTTAAACTACTCGGATTGGCACCAATTTTTACGGGCAAGTCTT
This sequence comes from Nicotiana glauca, assembly GCA_026770625.1. Lineage (NCBI taxonomy): Eukaryota > Viridiplantae > Streptophyta > Magnoliopsida > Solanales > Solanaceae > Nicotiana > Nicotiana glauca. The sequence goes on from MU715023.1 coordinate 7,068, forward strand.
AAACAACATTGCGGACCTGTACCGAGCTTCGGAACCAAAATCCGAGCCCGATACCTAGGGAATCAATGATTACTTAATTTCTTTAATTCTTTAAAACTTCAATTAAATAATTTTAAATAAAAATTCATTACTCGGGCTAGGGACCTCAAAATTTGATTCCGGTCATACGCCCAGGTCCCATATTTTCCCACGGACCATCCGGGATCGTCAAATCACGAATCCGGGTCCGTTTTCCCAAAAAGTTGACCGAAGTCTTTTTTAAACTTGGTCTTTTAAGAAAATTTTAAAGAAATAAATGGACATATTTTTACTCAAAACTCTTCCAACTCCCGAACCAACCGTCCCCGCAAGTTATAAATTAGCTAAGGCAAGCGCAGGAAGTTTTATTTAAGGGAACGGGGTTCTAAAATGCAAAACGACCGGTCAGATCGTTACAGGGCCGCTTTGTGTATAACATATAAAATATATATATACCAAAAATATATATTTTTTCTGCTATTATTTTGAGAGCGGCTATACGATATCATTTTTCCTAAACTATAATGATAAAAAAGATTTGGGCTTCAACAACAGAAGGTCTTGGGCCTAGACATGGGCTTGAAGCCCCTATTGTTCGTCAAGAAGAAAAGAAGGTGAAAAACAGTTAAATAAAAAACAGTTAAATAAAGGGCAGTTATGGACTAATTTGAAAACCTGATTTCACCCGCTACCAAATTCTTCAATATCAAAACCACTACTCCTAAATCGAATCTTTGGCCATATTACTGTCAAACCTGTCCTGTCAAAAGTTCATGAATAAGTGCTGATATATTTTGAGGGAAAGAGTAAGTTGTGACTCGAGCTTTTTTATGGCAAGCATGCCATGGGTACAAATAGAAGGGGAATCTTGGCGTAATTGTTAAAGTAGTTGTCATGTGATCAAGAGGTTACGGGTTCGAGTCGTGGAAACAGTCTAATGCATATAATAGGAGTAACTTGGCTTGTGGTTCAGTAAAACGTGGATTATTCGGGCGTGGCAATCGGTAAGGAAGAATCACAGCGTTACGTGGATAAAAACTTACTTATATCAAATGTACACAAAATTATATTTAATTTAATTAAGTGACTTAATAAGGTGAAAACATACAATATGCAACTGTAACTTAGTAAAAATATATATGTATACATATTACTTATCATGCATCTATTTATCTGGTGTAAACATATTTTACCACGTGATGTCTCTCAATTGAACCCCTCCCCTCAGTGGCGGATCTACGTAGAAGATGTATATTCTATTTACTACTATTAATCTCCTGAATAGAAGATTCCCACTAGTCTTTATATTCTTTTACATTGACGATGTAGGGAAATGATACCGAAAAATAACGATAATAATACTGTAATAAAATTATTTGTGAACGTAAATACATCAACTGGCTTGAGTCGTGTTAGACATTATCCTAAGAAACTATTCTTCTCCTCCGTTGAAGGGTAGGTGGAAAAATTTTGTATTTGCATCTCCTTGGTGTAGCCAATTTATCCTTGATTTTAGTCGCCAAAAATCTTCTTCTAGTCTTAGTAAGTGTGATTGTGTCACCACCCCGTTCTTATCGTACGTAGGTTGTGAAGGCATTCAATGTAGCCGTTAAACTAGCCAATCATAAATTATCACCACAAATGATCGCCCATAAAACTTTAAAAATTAATTAATAAACATGATTAAGCCGTAGTAGCTTATGAGATCATGCTAAAATTAATACTATATAATATCTTCATCAACCTACGGAATATAAACAAAACATAAAACAAAATAATGTATAGTAAATACAACCATGAACATCTGCTAAAAATCCTCAAAATCCGATGTCTCGAGTGTACTATTAAAAGTCATGCCAAGTCACATTAAATGGAAGAGCCAATAGGACCATGCCACATGTCAAAATGACAAGGCATGTCAAGTCACATTAAAAGGCTAATGAAATCGCGTCACGTGTGCAAGTGACATGTTCCTGACCGATCAAATGCGGTCAGGTCACACTTCAATTTGATTGGTCAAAAAGAGTTTGTTCTTATCACAACTCCTCCCTTCCATAACTATATATAAATAGGGGTCTTCATAACTCAGGAAAGACACTAGAAGTTATAACAAGAAGCAATTAGAGAGAGCTCGTGGATCAAACGCCGCAAATTTTTCTATAAGTTTCAAGCTTCAAGCAATCAAGTTCAAACTCAAGTACAAATTAAGAACAAATCAAGGTCAAGTTCAAGCAATCAAGCTAAAACTCAATAACAGGATCATCGTTCGTGGCAATAATTGCATATTCAAGATCAAGATCAAAGGCCCTTGAATTTATTTACTATTGAAAAGAAGAATCAGAAGATTCATAGAAATTGTACACTCATATTATTTAAAATCAAATACTACGATTGTCGCAATATTTTTTGGTCTTGATTTTATTTTCTCGACGCAATTTATTGTCTACATATTGTACGTAATAATAACAACTAATTTTAATCTGTTAATAAATTACAAACCACAATCTGAATCTATTAGTAAAGAATTCCAACCGATTTAGTATCCGTTGGAAAGTTTACTAACAGATACTATTCGGTTGGTAATTTACTAACGCATTTTAAATTGGTTAGTAAAATTAGCAACAAAATCCTTGTGTTGGTAAATAATTGGTTGGTAATTCATTACTAATCTGTTAATAAACTATACTTCATTTTTTCTACCGTATTTATCAACGGACACGTACTCCGTTGGTAATATTACCAACGAAAAGTGTTTGTTGGCAATATTTCAGTTGGTAATCCGTTAGTAGGCGGTTGCTAGATTAGCCGCCAATTTTTTCCGCCATATTTACCAACTAAATTATTCCGTTAGTAAAATTATGGTTGGCAATTCATTAGGAATATGTTACTAAATTTTGAAAAATAAATCAGTTACAATTTGGTTAGTAATTTGTTGCTAATACACTAACAAATTCGGTTTGTTGGTAAAATTCGTTAGTAATTAAGGTATTTTTTGTAATGCTATTTCAGCTATGTGAAATATTTTCCAGGATTAAATAATCTCATCTCCGTTTGAGAGGATACATGAATCAGCAAAATTAAATAATAAATCTAACAAGTTGGAAGAGAAAGAGCAACTAATATCTTATGACAATCAAAATATTATAAAAGAAGAAATTAGAAAGAGAGGGAAGTATATGAGGGAAAGAAGATAGAAGAATTTCTTCTTTGCTAATGATGAGCTTTTCTTGGTGTTTGATGATTGAAGAATGATGGCCTAATCATGACTACTTATAGGCCTAAGGCAAGCTTTTTATATTGTCAAATGTTTCATTGCATGAAAGAGGATTGCCACTTGTTTACATATCTTCATGTAAAGTGCCACATGATGGGTATTTATAGCTACTTGGCTTTGTCACACAATCTTCTAAATTAATGTCACATGAAAAAAATCTCTTGACACATTACCAATAATTATCAACAGACGATACTGACAAATCCTCATCATCCCTAAATCATTTTATTTGATATTAAGTACTTACAATTTAGCTAATTAAGTACAGTGCACTCATAAGTAGAACTACAGCAGAAAAATGAAGAAAAATATTTCATTAAAATAAACTTCAATTACAATTTCCACAATTCGAAAGCAAAACAAAAATAGAAAAAAGAGAATAAATTAAACAACAAAATCATTCCATCAATATGTCACTCCTCTGCGTGTAAAACTGTTTATTAATTTGACAGATAATAGAAGATTTTATTTTTGGGAAATAATTATGCATAACGTGCAAGAGCAACTGAAATGTCAACGGAGATTCCAAAAAGAAGGATGAATATTGCAAGGAAGTTAATCAAAAGTGATTCTCCAGAAAATAATTGGAGCTGCATCAATGTGATTTTCTGCATTAATCCAGTCAAAGCTGCAACAATTGTCATGTAAAATATTGCTCTACCACCTGATATGTGCCATGGAAGATTCACTGCCCTTGTTTCTTTTCTTGTGTATGGTAACATGTACATACACAACCCAACCAACCACTGCAAATTTAAATTAAGAATAAAAATTGATACTCATAACTATATGGCTCACCACAATAACTAATCTCAAAAGAGCTCTAAACCAATCAACGAGGAAATGGTTTAACATAACCTTTTATAATTTGAATAGAAGAAAATGACACAAACTGCAGTGATCTCTTGTGTTTTATTTTGATGAAATATCTCCGAAGATTTGACATAAAACTAAAAAGATTTTGCATTACATCACAAAATTAAATGAAGTCCATATATTAGAGGGCTATTTGAGAAACTCATTTAAAGGTTTAACCGAAGAATAGATGATAAGAAAAATTAAATATTTTTCATGAAAAGAGTAACAATAACAAGAATAATAGAGAATATAATGTATACAGGGCGTATGAAGCCCTATAACACCGCGTTCAATTGAACCCATAACTTTCGACGTGGAGTATAAATTTATATACAAAAAATCACTAAAATCGCAATAAATTATAAATATGAACCCATAATTTTAAGGATATGAGTTCAGTGGTAAAAAACTCAAAGGTTGAACTCATAGAGTTTAAATCCCCGATTCCCCTTTGAATATTTATGTACTTTAATTTGGGTCCTAAATATTATTAGTTGATAAATATATACCTGCAAAATGTATAGGCAGATAGTGGCAATGCCTATCCAGGAGTGGAAGCTATACATGTCTCTTAAATTCCTTCTATCATGGTACTTGAAAGCAGCATGTATACCAACGATCCCAAGACATATTGCAGCTAAATGTAGTAAAAAATGTGCTGCTTTCTGCACTTTCCTATCTGCTCTTACTGTCTTGTATGCCATCAGTGCTGCGAATACAAGACATTTCATCATATTAAAAACAATATCCTTCCAGTTTATGTGAATTTTTCGAAATAACAAGATAAATTAACCTTACTTTTTAATGTAAATTCGGATATAGAATTTCTTTCCAATTAAATTTACATATTTAGAAATTACATAAAAAGTATTATAAATCATAATAATCAATAATCTAATGTATTTAATAAATTTTAGCAAAAAAATATTTTGGTCAAACAAAACCTTGTTTGACTCTCTATTAGTTATAGTGCCACGTAAAAGTACAACACATGGAGTATTTGCTGATGTTGAGACTGATCATTTCTTAGCACTAATTTAGTTTATTTAGTAAGCTGACTAATTAAAAAACAAATAATTACTATAAAAGGGTACTAATGTTTATTACTCCGTAGTATAGTATTCTCATTTGAGTCCACGTGGTATACACTAGTATTAATTTTCGACTGATCACCAGCAATTCAAATATATAGTAAACCTATTTCTATTGTTTCTTTTTTGTTCATGTATTAGGGAAGGGAGTGCATGGAGAATACTACGAAATACTTATATACCTCTCGTATGAGGTATAAGAAGGTATAAGGGTGGTATAAAAATTTAATATCAGCTTAATACTTTGTTTGGTTAGCAAACCATGTATAAGTTATATCGGTGTTAATTTTAACACCGGTATAACTTATACCTTATTCTTAGAAATTATACAATTGTCATTTTTAATACAACATACCAAACAATGAATAAACAACAATCCCAACATAACTTATCCCAATAAAATTTATACCGGTATAAATCATGTTCCAACCAAACGACCCCTAATTATATACCTTGGCCAGACAAGAAAATCATCCCCAAGAACATCAAAAGTGGGTGAACCTGCAGAAAGTAACAGTGACATTTAACAATAATAAAGTATCTGACATTGATTAACTAACTGAATATAACAAGGTAGTATATACATACATTAAATATCTGATTTGGATAGTAAGAAAAAAGATTAACGCCTTCGCGATAATGAAGCAACCAAACAAGCATAAGAATCAAAGCCAAAAGACCAAACAAATGTGCAAAAATCGTTATCCTTGAAGCCGGTCGATAATACTGGTAAGTTACAGGATCCATGGCTTCTAAGTTGCAGAAAAAAGGGGTTTGTAGCTGAAGAAAAAGAATAGAAAATCCAGTTAGATTTTTATTTTATTTTTATTTTGAGATTTTGGTGTATGATTTGGTCACTATATATAGAAAGCTAGCATAAATAAATAAAAGAGCAGAGGATGTATTACTTTGTTTAAATAGGTTTGCTTCTTATGAAAGGTTGGTATACATTTCTTAACTTTGTGCATTGGCAAGGCATAAGGGAGAGGACAAAGCCAGCACTTGTAGGTCTATTGCCTTATAAACAACTTTAAAAAGAACAATTTATTTTGCTTTTTCATGTTTTTATTTTCCCTTCTTCTCCTCTTATATTAATCTTTTGAAATATATATATCCTCAAGATGTGATCTTGTGACGAATCTTTGATTAATTAAAATTAACATTTGTTAGGTGTTTGCCATAATTTTCTTACCATATTTGGTTTTCTTATCTCTTGAAGGAAAATGGCAATATAATTACCTAAATTGGATTTTCCTTTTTGTAAAAGGAAATTGTAAATTCTTTCATACTTGGCTAGTCCCTTTTCTTGTAGGAAAATGTTTGGACTTCTATAAATTGAGAATTCTTCTTTCTCATTCAGTAGCATCCACAATGTAGCCATAGGGGGCTTGAGAGTAGTGTTTAGGGGGAGAACTTTACGGGACAATTGTTAGTGTGTCACTTGTGTTTGCCTCTTCGTGAGGTTGTTCTCTCGATATTTTGTGTTCTCTTTTATTATAGTAGATTGCTCATCTCCGTTGTGGACGTAGATCAGTTGACCGAATTAACCACGTTAAATGTTTGTGTTTCTTTTGGTAGATTTCTCTTTATTGTATAATTATTGTCGTTCAATGTTTGCTTTACTATATTCCGCATGACACCTGACTTTTTCGGTCCTCACAACACTTTCTAAAGAAAGCTGAACTGCACAATTAAGCGATTACCAAAGGATTAAATAGCAGAGAACAACAGAAGTAAATGCAAAACTAGAAGGCTATGTTAAGACAAAAGCTGGTATCTGTATTGAATGAGAAAATTTGTGTGAGGCAGATCTTTACACGCGCCCCTTGTAAAAGTAAAAGAATTAGTCAACTTCACCAACCCTTTTATATATATATATATATATTAAAAAGCATTCCCTGAAAGGATAAATATGTTTATGACAACACGAATTTACAAGTGTCACCATATATGAATATTACAACAGACCATACATCTACAAACACTTTTTGATTGTAGAAACACCACAAGAGTACGTAATTCAAAGCAAGTTGACAGTTAGGGGTCGTATAGGTTTAACTTTACAAAGTTGTGTGTGTTTAAGAAAAGGTTTATATGTTATATACTACTGTTAAGAGGAGTTCAAATAATCGCAGGGCAGTGTATTATTATTTATACCAAGACAGCAGCCATGCACGTAAAACAGTGATTTTAAAACCTCAGAAATAAATTAAAGTTTGTTTTTGTTCTCTGTCTCACTGGTTGTTTGCTTATTTTGTTCAGTAAGGTGGCCCGATTGAAGATTTTAGTTAGTAGAATGTAGCCAAGTAAAGGAGGGTAAAGCAAGTGATAATGCAATGATCATGTCATCAAATTAAAGTAAAGGAATAAAAACAAATTTGTTTTTCGCTTGCTGTAAGTAAACGTCCTACGTATGTACAAATTAAATGCAGTACGTAATAGATAATTGCAAGTAACTTAAAAGTTTATTGTGGGTAACTCAATCTAATAGCATTGATTGGTAACTAATTTGTTATAACAAGATTAAAAAACTAATAATGTAATAAAATCATTGTATCTGTTAATTTGTATATATAATTAACTTAATTCCTGACGAGTCTTGCTTAATTAAAAATTAAGAATCTCGAATCTCTAAAGAACAAGGAATGCAAGAGGATTGAATAGCAGGGAACAATAGAGAATAAGGAAAGCAAATGCGAAAGAAGAGTATGTAAGATTAAAAGTATCTGTCAGTTACATATGAAAAGTTGTCTGGGTATATCTTTATAGACCATTGTTTTTCAAGTAGGGTCTGAAACAGAGGAAGGTATCTTAGGCGTAAACAAAATAAAACTATTCAAACTCTTTGTATGAATGAAAATAGATGATAAAATAGCACCCTACTTTAATAAAACATTAAAATTTAAATACAGATGGTGCTTCTAAATCTAAAGAAAGCGATAGAAGAAGTGGATTTGAAAGAGTTGTTAGAAATGCAAAAGGTGAATGGCCGGTGTTGGGATTTTATGGTTGCAATCAAGTTCAGTCACACTCATGCAGAATTATTTACACCGAGATCTACGTAACCTCATTCTCGTGGAGGTCGACGCTGACTCAACAGAGATAATGCACTTTCTTGAAAATAATTAAACTTACAATTTTATGATTAATCACTGCAGGTGCTTAATATACGCACAAGTTGAGAATCCGGTTGTGTGGCATAAATTCAAGGAAACAAACTTAGTGTTTGACTTAACAGATACTAAATACTTTATAAGTGAAAACAATCAAAATAAATCAAGGGTAAATCGTAATCGAAGATAATATGACCTAGAGATATGTGTTGTATTCTTTACTGCTTCTAATAGATCGGATATTCAAGAGAGAGAGAGTTTGATGCTTGTTCAATAAAAATTCCAGATCCCCTTTTACAATATCGGGATCCTCCCCTTTTATAATAGGAGACACTCCTTGAAATAATAAAATAATACAGAGATTGGTCGCGTGCCTTCGGGGAGACGACGAGACCGATGATACAGTTCACCCCGACCTCTTTAGGTCGTACCCTTACTTCGATTAGATTATATTTGTTGGTCGTTCCTACCAACGTGGAGACGTAATGGGTAGAATTTGATCACATACAGTTAGTCCCTCCATTCATCGGTGACGCATCGAGGTGTGTCCGCGATGGACGGAACTATGGACCTCTTTCTGGGAGAATTTGACCTTGCTTGAAGACGGCATCGTGAAAGAGAGTGAACGTTTGAGATTATTGAAATGTTGGCGCACAATCTCTTTCTTAGAGTGATGTCATCACACGCATGCGTCATCATTACGCGTATTCCCGATGAAGCACAAAAGGCGTTCTGATGCTTGATTTTCCGCGCCCGTTTGAACTCTGTTTCTTCGATTTCAATGCCTTCCAACCCTATAAATAGGGGAAGGGTTTAACTTGATCCGACTTTTGATCATTTGCAAGCATTTTCTCGCCTTTTAAGAAAATACTCCCTTTCTACGAAACCCCACTGTTCCTCAGAAATTACATTTTCTGTTGTGTCTTACACAGCTCCCTGAACGGAAATTATGGCGAAACCCCGATGGGATAATAATCCAAGGGCTCGCGATAACACACCATCCGATGTACCGCCTCCATCTGGTGGCGATGAGGGAGAAGGAGAAGAGGACCTCACCCCTCTTACTGTGGACAATGTGCTACCGAAGCAACTTCTTGTTAGGAAATACTTCTAAAAGGACTCCCCCGCGCCTCCCTCGGAGCATTCTGAGTTAAAGCAGGATCACTTAGAGGGTTTTCGTTCGTCGTTCAACATATCTGCTCATGTGGAGATGGTCCCAGCGGGAATGGATTATGCGAACGTCCACAGACTGGGATATTGCGCGTTCTATGAATATCCATTTTTAATTGGCTATGGTCTTCCAATCTTTCCTTTGGCGGAGGAGCTTTGCTGCTTTTACAACATGTGTCCGTCTCAACTTACTCCATACACCTTAAAAATGTGTAGGATAATGTCTACATACGCGGAGCTGGCTAGGTGCGAGGTCTCTATCCACCACCTTTTGCAGTTATTCAGCGCCGGTTATCTAAGAGGTACCATGCTGCATTTGAAGAGCCGTGGCTCGAAAGGGCTGGTGGTCAAGACTGATGACCGAGCCAGCCGTGGTTACTGGCGTAGGTACTTCTTTATTTAAACGGAGCACCTGGTGTCTAACCATATCGGGTTCCCATAGAGGTGGAATTCGAAATGTAAGCGTTTCCATTCATCGAATTTTTTTTATCGTACGCGACCTCAACGGTTCTGGTCGCACCATTGTCATGATTTTTCCTTTTAATTTGCAGCAATGGCTCATACATCCCGGTTCATCACTGTTATCAAGCAATGGGTAGCCGGTTTGCTGCCTTACGCGGAAGAAACCCGCACGTGGTCCGCATTTCTTCAACGCTACGGCCCCGTAGGCCCTTCAGGTTATTCTTCGGCTTTAGTCGGTTGTTTCCACAAACTTTATCAACTGAACTATTTGTGTCGACAAGTCGAACTGTTCCTAGGAGGAAGGCGACGGTATCTACCTCTGCTCGATTGGATATTGACTCGGATGCTCAGGGGGTACTTTATGTATCCGTCAGGGAAGGTATTCCCGTAGTTCCTTTATGAGAGGTTGCACCTGTGGAGGCGGCTACGAATGAGGGGACACTATCGACACCATCTTCGCAGCATGCGGATGAGCCTTCTGAGGGCGAGGAGCCTGAGGAGAGAAAAAGGCGGAGGCTCGAGACGGGCAAGGCGGTGGCGACTGAGGATGAAAGGAGTAACGTTGTTGGCGACCATCAGGCGAGTGCGGCTGCCCATCAGGGAGGCCGGCCCATCAGGCAGGTGCGGCTGCCGGTGCCAGCTTAGTTCGTGTTGCTGAGGGTGGCTCGACATCCATTGTTGGCGAGGATGCTGAGGGATCAGACCCTGAGATCGCCCAAGAAGATATGGACAAGCTGGCGGAAAGCCTCATGCATGTGGAGATGACGGCGGACGAGTCCGATCGCTGAATCGTGATTTCGGGGGCTTATAATTTATTACAGTACAACGAGCAGGCGGCATTAGAGATGGCTTTGTTATGTGCCGCCCCCGACCGTGAAATGCTTAGAGCTGTCAGTAATGTGGAGCTATCTTGAAGGGTCGCCGGCATGACTTTATAGGTAAACTTATGTTCTTCCGCGTGTTATGAGGTTAACTTTTATGTGTGGTAACTCATGTTTTCTCCTTAGACCCTTATTTTGGAGGTGGAGAGGCGCCGCGAGCAGAAGAAAGCGATTGTTTTCAATAAAATGGTGAAGAAGTATAAGAGGTGTCGCTCCAAGCATCAGGCGACGGTGGACCTTTTCCAACAGGACCCCAAATTTCGGGCGTTCCGGGAAGGTCTTGAAAAGAAGGAGGTGCAATTGAAGCGCAGGGTGGCCGAGCTGGAGAAGTCTGATGAGGAGTTGTTGAAGGCTGTGGCTCGTAATAGTGAGCTGGAATCACTCCTCAAATCGAGGGAAGAGGAGTTGGAGCTTAGTCGTGGGGTGGCGGCAGAGGTTGCCAATTTGCACCGTAAGATGGAGACCTTGACTGTTGAACCTGAAGCCAAGGTGGTAGAGGTCGACATTCTTAGGCGTACTATCCCACCGAGGCCTGGTGATGTGGCTCAACCTTCTTCTTCCCCGCTCTTGTCTGATGAGGATGCGCGTCCTGATGCGCATGAGATGTGGGTTTATGCAGAGGCCAGACTGGACGTATACAAAAAACTTCACATTGCAGGTTGTGCCTCTGAGGAGGAGGTTCAGGAGAAGTGGAACGAGGCTCATGCCGCTCGGGCAGTCTGTGAGTATAGTTCCGACTCTCCTGATCGGGAGGGCTATGCTTCAAAGGACGTTAACCGACTGGATTCCGAATCCTGGTTCAATGAAGCTTACCGCCTCGGTGGTGACGGTCGAGATGGCGAACAGATGGGGGGCGATGGGTAAGATGGCGAGGCTCCTTAATTTGTATATGTTTTGCTTTTTGTAGAATGTAATGGGGGTCCTTTGCAGGACTGAATGTATATACTTTTCTGTCACAATGTATGAATCATACTTTTGCTATTATTTTTTTTGTGTTGTTCTTTGTTTTTTGGAACTTCAACTCCGCAGAGCTGATATTCGTTTGTTTGTAGAAGATTTATCGCCTCTTTGGGCAACGCCGAAATGGTACAGGCGGTATTAGGGGTGGTCCCCTAGGTCTAACCACCATCGTAGATAAGTCAAAATCTGATCTTAGTGAATAAATAAGATGAAATGTTAACCGTTGTTTGAGTGTTGTTCGTTGTAATCGAGCTTGACTGACGCTCAATGGTGATGGCTTTTGCTAAAGGGATGTAACTTTGACTGTCGCCGAAGTGTTATCCGTCGTCATTGAGCTTGGTCGACGTTTAATTGGCGATGGCCTTAGCCAATAGGATGTAACTTCAACTGTTGCTAAAGTGTTATCCGTCGTCGTCTAGCAGGGTTGACGTTTAATGGTGATGGCCTTATCCAGTAGGATGTAGCTTCAACTGTCGTCGAAGTGTTATCTATCGTCGTCGAGCAGGGTCGACGTTTAATGGCGATGGCCTTAGACAATAGGATGTAGCTTCAACTATCGTCAAAGTGTTATCCGTCGTCGTCGAGCAGGGTCGGCATTTAATGGCTATGGCCTTAGCCAATAGGATGTAGCTTCAACTATCGTCGAAGTGTTATCTGTCATTGTTGAGCAGGGTCGACGTTTAATGGCGATAGCCTTAGCCAATAGGATGTAACTTCAACTATCGTTGAAGTGTTATCCGTCGTTGTCGAGCAAGTTCGACGTTTAATGGCAATGGCCTTAGCCACTAGGATGTAACTTCAACTGTCATCGAAGTGTTATCCGTCGTCGTCGAGGAGGGTCGATGTTTAATAGTGATGACCTTAGCCAATAGGATGTAACTTCAACTGTCGTCGAAGTGTTATCCATCGTCGTCGAGCAGGGTCGACATTTAATGGAGATGGCCTTAGCCAATAGGATGTAGCTTCAACTGTTGTCTAAGTGTTATCTGTCGTTGTCGAGCAGGGTCGACGTTTAATAGCGATGGCCTTAGCCAATAGGATGTGACTTCAACTGTCGTTGAAGTGTTATCTGTCAACGTCGAGTAGGGTCGGCCAATAGGATGCAACTTCAACTGTAGTCGAAGTGTTATCCGTCGTAGTCGGGGTCAACATTTAATAGCGATGGCCTTAGTCATTTACACAATGGAGATGGTGGCATTAGCCGTTTACACAATGGAGATGGTGGTCTTAGCCGTTTACACGATGGAGATGGTGGCCTTAGCCGTTTACACAATGGAGATGGTGGCCTTAGCCGTTTACATAATAGAGAGGGTGGCCTTAGCCGTTTACATAATGGAGACGGCGGCCTTAGCTGTTTACACAATGGAGATGGCGGTCTTAGCCGTTTACACAATGGAGATGGCGTCCTTAGCCGTTTACACAATAGAGATTCACCTAGGCTAGTCCCTCTATTATATCGGCCTGGAGGGCATGTCGAGTGGGTGATATGATATACTTGTCCTCAGATACCCCTAGGTGTCCCCTTTGCCGCCTCGTTAAAAACCTCTCCGAGAAAACCCAATTGGGATAAAACTCGGGTAAGGTAAAAAGAGTACGACTCGGGAGACGCCTTTCAAAAATATAAGTACTTGAGGTGGGCGACGTTCCAGTTGTTTTGGAGTGTTTTTTCTTCCTTTGTTTCCAATTGGAATGCTCCTTTGCTTGCTGTTGCTGTGATTTTATATGGTCCGTCCCAATTGGTGCCCAATTTTCCTTCGCTCGGGTCTTTTGACGCTAACGTTTTGGCTTTGAGGACGTAATCACCCACTTTGAGTGGTCTTACTTTGGCTTTTTTGTTGTAATACCTTTCGACCTGTTGTTTTTGGGCCGCTATTCTTATATGGGCCATGTCCCTTCGTTCCTCGGCCTCGTCGAGGTCTAGAAGTCTATTCAGGTCGTTATCTGCTCCACTGGTATGTGAATACCTTAGGCTTGGTTCTCCGATTTCGACGGGTATGACCGCGTCGGTTCCGTAGACCAGTGAGTATGGTGTTTCTCCCGTGCTAGATTTGGGCATGGTCCAATGTGCCCACAGTACTTCCGGTAGTAGTTCGGGCCACAGCCCTTTGGCTCCTTCGAGTTTCTTTTTCAGTATGTTCAATATCCTTTTGTTGGAAGATTCTGCTTGGACATTGGCGGCGGTTTGATATGGCGTGGAGAGTATTCGCTTGATGTGCCAGTTCTCGAAGAACTCAGTTGTCTTTTAGCCAATGAATTGGGGGCCATTGTCGCAGCTGATTTCCTTGGGGATGCCAAAATGGCATATGACGTTTTTCCATATGAAGGAGATGACTTCTTGTTCGCGTATCTGGGCATACGCACCTGCTTCCACCCATTTGGAGAAATAGTCAGTTAAAACTAACAAAAATCATACCTTTCCTCATCCTGCTGGTAGGTGACCGATTATGTCCATTCCCCACTTAATGAAGGGCCAAGGTGAGGTTACTAAGTGGAAAGACTCTTCTAGTTGATGTATCATCGGGGCATACTTTTGGCATTGTTCGCACCTGCGAACGTACTCTGTTGCCTCTTTTTTCACAGTAGGCCAGTAATAACCGGCTCGGATGATGCAACGGACGAGGGCGCGATTACCTGTATGGGAACCATAGTGACCCTTGTGCACCTCTTCGAGTACTTGCCTCGTTTGGTGTGGCCCTAGACACTTAGTGAGGGGTCCGCCAAACGTCCTTTTGTAGAGATCGTGATTTATCAGGTTGTATTGGGCGACTTGTACATGGAGCTTCTTGGCTTCTTTTTTGTCGAGTGGGAGTGTCCCGTCCTACAGATAGGAGACAAACTATTTGTGCCAGTCCCAAGTCAGATTTAAAGAGAGTACCTCAGCGTGATCAATGGCTGAATGGATGAGGGTGACCATACTCTCTCTGTTGATATTTTTGGTGGCTGCGGCCGGTTTCGCTAAGCCGTCTACTTTGACATTTTGCGCCGTAGGGATTTGCTCGAAGCGACACTTGTCGAACTCAGGCATCAACTTGTGGATTTCTGGTTGGTATTTTTGTAGTCTCTGCTCCTTAATTTGGTATGTGGGAATCGCAATGGAGGCTGAGTCGTCGAGCTCCGTATTTGATGGCTAACTTCATACCTGCAACCATAGCCTCATAATCGGCCTTATTGTTAGTCATCTCGGGGCATCGTATGGACTGGCAAATTATTTCGCCCGTGGGGACTTCGAGAGTGAGGCCCAGTCCCGATCCCGAGGCATTAGCGGTGCCGTCAGTGTAGAGGGTCCAAAGGTCGGGACTAGGGGAGGCACGAATGGCCTCAAGTTCCACCTCCGGCAATATCCCTATGCTGAAGTCGGCAACAAAGTCGGCAAGTACCTGCGACTTGATGGCGTTTCTTGGATGATAGGATATGCCGTGCTTGCTGAGCTCTATGGCCCATCTGGCGAGCCTGCCCGACAGCTCCGGCTTATGTAGGATGCTTCTTGGGGGGAAGGTCGTTATTACTTTTATAGGGTGGCACTGAAAATAGGGTCTGAGCTTTCGTGAAGCTACGACCAGTGCCAGGGCCAACTTCTCGAGGTGTGGGTACCGTGTTTCGACATCCACTAGGGTTTTGCTGATGTAATAAATAGGAGATTGTGTACCTTTATTTTCGCGGACCAAGACTGCACTGACAGTGACTTCGGACACCGCCAGATATACCAGCAAAGATTCACCTGGGTTCGTTTTGACTAGCAACGGTGGCGATGATAAGTATGCTTTTAATTTTCTCAAGGCCTCGACGCATTCCTCGTTCCACTGCAGCCCGCGATCTTTTCTCAACACATTAAAAAACTTATGGCACCTGTCGGAGGATCGCCAGATGAACCTGGATAGGGCGGCTATTCGTCCTGTCAGCTTTTGTACCTGCTTTTTGCTGTTCAAAGTCTCGGGTATTGCATCTATTGCCTTGATCTGGTCCAGGTTGACCTCGATACCTCGTTGTGATATGAGGAAACCCAAAAACTTTCCCGAGGCCACGCCGAAGGCACACTTTTTCGGGTTCAGCTTCATCCCATACTGTCTTAGTATCTCGAAGGCTTCTTTCAGGTAGTCGATGTGGTCTTCTTTCTTTGACGACTTCACTAGCATATCATCGATATAGAACTCCATGGTCTTGCTAAGCTGTTCCTTGAACATTTTGGTAACCAGTCTCTGATACGTTGCCCCTGCATTTTTGAGTCCGAAGGGCATCACCTTGCAGCAATACGTCCCTTGGTGGGTGATAAAGGTTGTCTTTTCTTGGTTCTCCTCGGCCATCATGATCTGGTTGTAGCCGGAGTAGGCATCTAAGAAGCTTAGCAGTTCATGTCCTGCCGTGGCGTTGATTAACTAGTCGATGTGGGGTAATAGGAACGAATCTTTCGGGCATGCCTTGTTAAGGTCGGTGAAATCCACGCACATTCTCCATTTCCCGTTTTTCTTTTTGACCATGACGGCATTGGCGACCCATTGGGCGTACTTTGATTCTCTGATGGACCTCTTGGCTAGTAGCTTATCTACTTCTTCACTGACCACCTCATTGATTGTGGCGTTGAACTTCCTTCTAATTTGCCGCACGGGCGGATATAGTGGGTCGACGTTCAGCTTGTGAGTGGCGATGTCTTTCGGGATTCCCGGCATATCTGAATGAGAAAAGGCAAATAAATCTACGTGGTTAGTTAGAAATTCATGGTACTTACTTGGGTCACAGAGGTTGTGCCCAATGTAGGCTTTCTTTGTGTGGTCGGTGCTGTTCGGTTGGACTGGGTCGAGATCCTCGACTGTTGCTTTGCAGGCTTTTACGATGTCTGGATCTTTGATGGCTTCCATCATTGGGTCGACCTTAGTCCCCGACATGGCTGATTTCTATGCCTCCGCACTTTCTCCTTTCAATTGTTTGGTGTGGGCACAGTTTTGAGCGATTCGGTAGCATTCTTGTGCGGTGCGCGGCTCGCCCTGAATGCTAAATACTCCCCATATGGTAGGGAACTTGATCACCTGGTAGAAGCTTGAGGGTACTGCTCGCATGGCATGTATCCAAGGGCGTCCTATGATGGTGTTGTAGGCTATCTCCTAGTTCTTGACGTGAAAAGTGGTTTCTAGCGTGACTCCCCCCACTAAAACCGGCAATGATATCTCTCCGGAGGTCCGTTCTACAGCATTGTTAAAACCTGTCAGTATTATGCAATGCGGTATTATCTTATCTTCGAGTCTCATTTGCACAAGTACTCTTGGATGGATAATACAGGTGCCGCTTCCATCGTCAACCATGATTCTCTTAACATCAGTATTGGCAATATATAAAGTTATGACCAAAGCATCATAATGAGGAAAAGCCAAACCGTCAGCATCGGACTTATCGAAGGTGATACTTTCTTCGAAGTCGTCATACTGTTCGTAGGAGATTGTTCATTTCAATTTGAGCGTGGTGGTGAACTTTACATGGTTGATTGCTGAATCATCACCGCCTCCGACGATCATGTTTATGGTGTGCGCCAGTGAAGGTCGTTTCGGCGGCTATTGGGGTTGTTCCGGCCCTCGTGCGAAGTTGGTCTTTTCCTTATCGCTAAGCAGCTCCCTCAGGTATCCTTGGTTTAGCATCCTGACTACCCCTTATCATAGACCTATGCAGTCTTCGATTTTGTGTCCTCTTTCCTTATGGAACTCGCACAGGACGTTTGACCTCCTTGCGGTAGGATCTGATTTCATTTTTTGCGGCCATTGCACCTTGGTGCCCAGCTTCTCCAGTGCGTACACTATTTCTGAAGGAGACACGCAAAAGTTATGGGCAGATAATAAAAAGGGCATACCTTTTTCATTCCGGAGTGGAGTGACATGTCGTTGCAATGCCTCTGTGTGCCTCGACAGTGGTGGATGGGAGGATCTAACGTAGGGCTGATGCCTTTCTTTGTTGAAGCACTGGAGTTGTTCCCGTCGCCCGTCGTTGCGTCGATCCCTTCTTGTTTCTGATTGTATCGTCGTTAGCCGTTGGGTCGGTCCATTGAGGTCGTACTTATCCGCTCGTACTTTAGCACAGTAGGCGTTGTGGATATCTTCCCATGTTGTGGGGGGATATTTCATGAGTCAAGCTCAGTAGTTTTTTGGTCGCCCTCAAACCATCTTTGTTCATCCCGCTTTGGAAAGCTGCGACTGCCATGCCTTCTAATACATTTTTTAGGCTCATCCTTACCTTGTTAAACCTGGCCAGGAAGTCCCTAAGTCCCTCTCCGACGGTTTGCCTAATAGCGAAGATATCGTTGACTCTGGCCTCTGCTTTCTTTGATCCTGCATGGGCGGTGGCGAACTTATCCGCCATTTCTTCCAATGTTGATATGGTCATA
>MU715023.1:25621-38483 GCA_026770625.1 Nicotiana glauca
TTTTTGACCCTCGGGGGTGGTGTTTCTTTGACTGCAGATGTAGAGGCTCCTTTTTCGTGCAAGATTGTCAGGTCTTCAGATGAAGAGGCTGAGATCTCTCCATCCGGTGCACTACCAGGTGTTGTACTCAAGATGTTCTCTCTGCTGGCCTCGTTGAGAGGGCCTATGAGATTGGCTGTGACGCCTGCTATTGCTTTCATTCTTGTGTCATTTTCTACCATTTTCGGCTTCTGTAGGGTGTGAAAAATGGTGGATCGTCGTTCTTTTTTGATATTCTAGGTGCAAACTATGATCTCGATTGCCCAAATCCCCACAGACAACGCCAAATTATTTGACTTAAAAGATGCTAAATACTTTATAAGTGAAAACAATCAAAATGAATCAAGGGTAAATCGTAATCGAAGATAATGAGACCTAGAGATATGTGTTGTGTTCTTTATTGCTTCTAATGGATCGGATATTCGAGAGAGAGAGAGAGAGAGAGAGAGAGAGAGAGAGAGTTTGATGCTTGTTCAATAAAAATCCCAGATCCCCTTTTACAATATCCAGATCCTCCCCTTTTATAATAGGAGACCCTCCTTGAAATAATAAAATAATACGTAGATTGGTCGCGTTCCTTCGGGGAGACGACGAGACCGATGATACAGTTCATCCCGACGTCCTTAGGTCGTACCCTTACATCGATTAGCGTATATTTGTTGGTCGTTCCTACCGATGTGGAGACGTAATGGATAGAATTTGACCCCATACACTTAGTAGCTCACCTTTTAGCCAAGGTAATTTATTTGTTGAGTGTGTGTTAATAAAGTTCCTCGTGGAATGCAAAAAAGAAAAATAAGTTACTTATAAGGAGTTAGATATTCTTAATGGCCATGAGACCTTTTGGGAAAAACCGTACGGCTTGACATAAAGCGTGCATTATCACAACGTGTTAAGAGTATCTTTCTGCCGTTTAGCCCAACAACTGATATCAGAGCCAATTTTTTGGCGAGTATGGAGATGGCAGAGTGATGACCAATGGCGAAACTAGGAATTTTCCAAAGACGTTTAGATTTGAAAAAAAGTGAAAAAAATTATCCGATAAAGACTGTTCAATATATATATATTATATACCTTTAAAATCTAATATTTTACCTATATACACAATGTAATAATCGACGAAGGCTAGCCAATTGACCACCCTTGATAGGCTGTATTCGCCCCTAGTGATACCGTAGGTTCCAGTTTAGTGCCTTTGCCCATCTATAGGGCGGTTTATTACCTTTAATCATAGCTTCAAAGACACGTGCACAACTTCTTCTCTAGGCTTTGAAGATCTTAAATACTCGAATTATATTGGTAAAAGGCCTGTTGGGAAAAACCGTGTTGGCATAATGTAAAACGGACCATTGTATATGGTCGAAGTCACATGCATCCGGTGTAGAAGCTTGAGGTTCATCCCTAGGTTCGAGTCCGGGAGAGATCAAGTTCGAAATCGGTGGACCAGGCTCGAGCTCGAAGACAGAGCATAATGCCCGGAGGTAGGAGTTCGAGGAATGCCGAGGTCAAGTATGCTCGACCTCGAAATAGGACCGTTATGGATTTGTGCCAGAGCAAGCTAGATTCCTGCCACACCCTTGAGATCATGGCACAAATTCCATAATAAAATCGTACAATTTCTTACTAGGCGGTTAGACAGCTGTAACAAGAATATTCCCTACTGTAAATAGAAATATTCCTTCTTTAGGGTTCCTCTATTATAAAAAGGGAGCCCCAATCATTTGTAAGACTACACTTTTACTGCGAAAAGAATATACTATCTACCTTTTTCGTCTACTGTTCATCAGCATTGTCCTTGAGCTCTATTGTTATATTTTACTTCTCTTACTTTATTGCTCTTAGCCATCTCGAGGTCATCACTGTCAAGTGTTATTGCTTGACGTTTGTCCTTTTTCCATTCCTACTTTATATTTCTTGATTACTAATTGGTATTGAACTAAATCATATATCTTTAAAATCACAAATCAAATTTAATTGTTACTCGTATTTTTTGAGGTAAACAATTTGGCGTCCACTATGGGACTACAGATAATAGTGATTATTTTTTTACTAATTGTTGTTACACACGTTATCTTTACGCTTTTTCTTGTCAAGAATCTTTGATTTTTGGGTCGAAACATGTCTAGCTTACAAAATGCACATGTTCATGACAATGAAGGTCTTGGAGAAAACAACAATGTAGGGGTCAGTGTACCACCAATAAACCCTGGGGAAGTGCCAAACATGGAACCTGTTGATGTTGGTTCTCATATTTCTATAAACACTAGCCTAGGCACAGACCCCGAAGGGAGCATACGTAGGGATGCTCGACCAGGGGACCAAGGAACTCCAGGAGCAGGAGATGGAGGAGTTAGTCTCCAAGTGATATTTAAGATGTTACAGGCTCAGCAGATCGCCATCGCTCAACTTCACAGTTAGAATAAGACCCCGAGTGTAGCTGAACGTGAAAACAATCAACGTGCTGAACCAACACTGGAAGGACCAAATGGTGATAGCTTGGGGATTGACCCCACCATTATGAAAATGCTCGAAGATCTCACTAAGAGGATCAAGTTCGGAGAAAAGAAAATTGAGGATAACGACAAGAAGATGGAGGCTTATAACTCTCGTATAGACTAGATACTGGGGGCACCTCCAGTTTTGAAATGTGTAGATGCCAAGAAGTTCATACAAAAACTATTCCCTCAGAGAGCAGCCCCGATGCCCATTCCTAAGAAATTCAGCATGCCCGATATACCCAAATATAACAGGACTTTCGACCCTAACAAACATATTACTTCATACACTTGTGGGATCAAAGGAAATAACTTGAATGATGATGAAATCGAGTCAGTGTTGTTGAAAAAGTTTAGGAAAACACTCTCAAAAGGAGTTATGATTTGGTATCACAACTTAGCTCCTAAATCTATTGATTCATTTGCGATGTTAGTGGACGCTTTTGCTAAAGATCACAAAGATCACGTCGTGGCCATAAAGGTGGCCACGAGAAAATCGGATGTCTTCAAAATAAAACAAAGGAAAAACGAGATGTTTAGGGAGTTCGTGTCTAGGTTTTAGATGGAAAGAATGGAACTGTTGCCGGTCTCTGACGACTGGGCAGTACAGGCCTTCATACAAGGTTTGAATAAGCGAAGCTCCATTTCTTCTCGACAACTAAAGCAGAACTTGATCGAGTGTCCAGTTGTGACATAGTTAGATGTTTACAACCGTTACCAGTCAAAAATCATGGTTGAGGACGACCAATTAGGAGCCTCCTTGGGCTCAGTTCATCCTAACAGGTTCATGGCCAAGCCTCCGAGGGATATAAACAGAGATTCGAGATCAAACAGGGAAAGGTATCAGCCATATACCAACCAAAGGAACAACGGCCTAAGCCATAACATTCCTCGGAGCGATCGGAGAAATGATCGAGGGCAAATTTCCCGGGGACTCATGAGTAAGAGCGGGTTCAATAAACATACCAACCCTACAGAGGCTCCCCGACTATCAGAGTACACTTTAGCGTAGATGCATCAGGGATCGTGTCAGCTATTGGAAAAATCAAAGACACCAAGTGGCCGAGGCCCATACAAACTGATCCCTCTCAAAAAAACCCGAACTTGATGTGCAAGTATCACGGTACGCATGATCATAGAACAGAAGATTTCCGGAAACTAAGGGAAAAGGTGGCTTGATTGTACAACGAGGGCCACTTTCGAGAATTTCTAAGTGATCGTTCCAATACCCACTCCAGGGAGAGATATGCAAGGAAAAATGATCAAGAAGAACCATAACATGTAATCCACATGATCATTAGAGGAGTTGATGTCACCCCAACGTCCTATATTCAGGTGCACCAAAGTATCGATCACAAGAGAAAAGTGGACTCAAAGCTACGTGCCCGAGGACGTCCTATCATTCTGCGACAAGGAAGTAGAAAACATATTCCAACCTCACAACGACGCCTGGTAATCTCTATTCTTTTAAAAAAATTCAAGTTAAACGTGTTTTAGTTGATCCAAGTAGCTCGGCAAACATAATCAGATCGAGGGTCATGGAACAACTTGGCCTGCAAGATCAGATTGTACCTACATCCCGGGTGTTGAATGGCTTCAACATGGCAAGAGAAACAACAAAGAGAGAGATTATATTGCCAGTAAATGTAGTCGGGACCATACAAGACACCAGGTTCCATGTTATCGAAGGTGACATGAGGTATAACGCGATCTCGGGAGACCATGTATACACAACATGAGGGCAGTGCCTTCGACTCTCCACCAAATGATGAAATTTCCGATAGAGGAAGGAGTGAAAATAGTCCATGGAGAACAGCATGCTGCAAAAGAGATGTTTGCAATCGAGGAAGTGGTGCCGATACCAGAACACTTGGCCTCGAAGAAATGGGGCTCCAAAGGCAAGCAGGCAGCTAAGTGGCAACCACAGCTCCCAGCCCTGGCGGAATCAGAATAATAGGTAACCGCAGGAGAAAAAGCAAACTTCCTTACTTCTCGAACCTTTGTTGTTCTCGAGGCGTCTGATGCTACCAAGTCGACTGCTCAAGAGAAAGGTACACCTGGGAACGGGATTAACCCCCGTACTCTGGAAAAAACTCATTTAGTTTCTTATTAATAATATGGATTGTATTGCTTGGTCCCATTTAGATATGACATAGATTCTGCCGAAAATCACCATACATAGGCTGAGCATCGATCTCAGGTTTAAACTAGTGAAGCTAAAAGGGAGGCCTCAGTCCGAGAAGCTATGTACCAACGTCCAGTTGACAAGATGCTCGAAAAACAAATAGGAAAAACAATGAAAGCCTATACTAATGATATGACTGGTTAAGTCCCTGTGCGCAGAGGACCATTTTAATTCATTTACAGGACATATTCAAAGTTTTGAGGCAATGTGACACTAAGCTTAACCTAGAGAAATGTGTCTCCGAAGTTGGATCGGGTAAGTTTCTCGGCTTCATGGTGTCAAATCGGGGTATCAAAATCATCCTCGACTAGATCGAGGCTTCAAAAAAATCACGATCGTGGATAGTAAGATAAGACCGTACCAAGTCCTCGGAGTTGTTTGCAAAAGATCTTACAAACTCATCATGATGGATGCTCTCAAAAGCGCACAATCTCAAGACATACCTTTTTACACGAAGGCCTTAGGTTTTAAAGAATACGTTGCACTTTTTTTTCCTTAGCTCGGATTTTGACCCAAATGGGTTTTACTAGCAAGGTTTTTAACGATGCAACAACTACGTGCTACCTAAGGAGAGCTCAACAGTATTCAAGGATCCTTTTCAATCAACCTCAAATATTGAGGGGCCTCACCCTCAGTGATTGCATTTTCAAAGAAAATACATCACGCCTAAAAGGGCCTCGATAGGAAAATATTGTAATGGGCCAAACGGTTAGATGAACCGTGTCTATATAGAATAGTCGAGCCATAACTGCAGAACATGTACGCATGTATCAAATTACTTGAAGAAGCATTCTATTTATATCAAAACCACTTTGCGTCTCGAAGAAGTCTACTATTATATGAGCTCTACACTTATAACTCTATGGGCAATGGCTCAAGATCCAAAGCATAAAAGCACGCCCAAATACTCGGGGACTGTCATTGGTAGTCAATGCATCCGAGTCACCAAAAAAACTCGGACTCATAAGACCTCAAAGAGGCATCCACCCGAAACAAAGGCCAAGGCCAATATACTCGGGGACTAACTTTTCGAACAAGTTCGAAAAGTTAACGGGGAACAAGTCCAAGGGAAACACCCGAAGTCTAAGTCCAAATAAAAGGCTACATCCATATTAAAGGCTACGGTCATATAAAAGGCTACGACCGAAATAACATGGCTCGGAGACGTCTAACTTTCGCCATGAATTAAAGGCCTTCAAACACTTTGTTAAAACCGGTTAAATCAGGCTACCCTCGGCAAAATCAAAATATAACGGGCTTCGATAAATTCATCCCCTGAATAATTTAATGGGCTTTGATAAATTTAGTCCTCGAACAATTTAGTGGGCTTCGATAAATTTAGCCCTCGAACAATTTAAAGGATTCAACAACATCAGCCCTTGGTAAAACCTCAAGAGATATTCGATTATCATTACGCAAACAAGGTCCTGATTCATCAAACCTTCGAAAAACCCAATGGGTACAAAAACACACATGCTATGGCATAGTTAAATTTTCACTAAGTCTTTTAGCCGAAATGAGGGAAAAATTATGTAGCCATTCTAGAGGCTGAATTGGCCCAACTTAAAGAGCCTAAGGGCCAATCTAAAGAGCCTAAGGGCCGATATATAAGAGCCCAAGTGTCAACTTCGAAAGGCTTAAGGGCCAAAAACTTATAGTTCGAGACTCAGCTCTCACTTTACCCGGACTATGAGTCATGATATCCCGAGCTCATATTTGACCAATTTAAATTTGGCTCGAGGATTATTATATCCATAAAGATCTAAAGGTTAACTATATGTCAAGTTCAAACCAATTCTCTAACCAATCACTCAAGTTATACAAACGAAGTACTCCGTAAATAAAGACAATATGAAACCCAGCACAAGTCAAAGATGGGATAAAAATTCCCCATATATTTCTGAAAGATGATTACAGAAGATATTTACACGAGGGACACTTGCACAAAAGCAAAATGAATAACCCTAAAACTACTTCGGCGTCACATCTTCAGGGGCCGCATCTTCGAGAGCCTCATCCTCGAGGACTTCGTCTTCGTCTTCTCCACTCACAGAGCCACTGGCTGAATCATCCTCATAAGAAAGCCACGAGCGTGCACCTCCTCGAGGGTTTCCCTCCAAGACTGTCGCCCAGCATGGTCGAGTGCACATGATAGCTTAATTTCGGCCGCATTGGAGATCTCCTTGGCCTGGGCGTTAGCCGCTTCGGCATTGGCTCGGTACGAAGACATAATTGCCTTAGCGTCGGATCTAGCCTTGGCCAACTCAACAACGAATTTAGCTTTAAGATCTTCGTTTTCGCAGCCTCGAGCTAGGATCTGCTCCTTCACACTTTGAAACGGACGTTCAAGTGAAGCCAGATTTTCTCTAAAAGTTTCTTTCTCATAGGAGAGATCGTCCATGATTTGCCTCCACCCCAAGGTTTTAGCCTCCTTTGTCTTAAGCTCCTCTCGTAGATGCATCACCAATTTGCCCTTCTAATGAAACTGTGAAGTTAAAAGTATTAATCTTTGAAACAAACAAGTATATAACATACCCTTGAAGGCTATACTACCTTTTTAACAAACTCGGCCCGTCCTTGGCAAGCTTGCATCAATTCAACTCGAAGATCGTTGATCTCTACCACTTTCTTAACATAAAGGGTTTTGAGACTGTCTCTCTCTTCCGAAACCTTCTTAAGCTCAGCCTCACATCGAGCAAGATCTATTCGAGACTTGGAAAATGCCCTTTTATGGAGCACCACAACCTTCATAAAAAAGGAGGGAAAGATAGATTCAGAGCAACCAAAACAAAGGCGCAGGCATAAAAAATAGAAAACTCACTTATTTGAAGAGTCGACGAGCCTCATTGAAAATAAAAGAAACATCGGGTCAGGGCCATCTTCAAGCTCTGCAAGGCATTATCGAAAGATGTCATGCCCTTCGTGGTTCGCTTACACTTCAGAAAACCTCATATTCAAAGCATCTTGAATTTGCCCCTCAGAGAACTCGGGGGCAGGTGGTGAGTCATCCACATTGATTACCCCAAGTGATCCACTCGGGGCATTCTCTTTTGTTTGAAGAGGCTCGGGATCAGGCCGTTCGGCCTCGCCCTCCAAACGGCCTCCTAGATAAGGTGCCTTTTTTTTGCACTATGGCTCGGGGACTTGTTTGAAATCCCCTTGAAGATTTCTTCGGCTTTGGAATAAGCCACATCAACCATCACCCGCTCGACAAACTTCGAAACACTGGCATTTCCTCTTTCACGAGCTACCGGTAAGAAGTCGTCATCTTCTTCTTTCTCCAGATCCCGAAGGCATTACGCCGTTTTGGGAGATAAGGCCATTGTATCAGCCTTAGACCTCGAGCCACACTCTTCTTAAGCCTCGGGGGATTTGCAGATGACTCTCTTTTTCTTTTTCTTTTTCTTTTTTTAGAAGACCTCAGAATCTCTTCTTCATTAGCCGGGGCCGGCCGCATAGCAATAACGTCTCCAAGACCTGCACAAAACCGAAATAAGTATCCCACGAGAGAAGTACACACCATGGTTTTTGGCCTCCCATCGACCCTTGACCAAATCTCACCAGCAACGCTCCGAATAAGAAGAAGTGGAAGCCAGCTTTCGGACCCAGCCTTCGAGGTCTGGAACCCCACCAGGAAACCAAGCAGTGGATGTGCCATCAAAAAGAGGTTAGACCAAGGAAAAGGATAAAGCTGAGAAAGAGAAGAGAAAGCAGGGTATAAACTTGCCATACACTTATGTTTCATGTTCCACTCTTCGGGGAACGACATCCAATCAGCAGGAATCAGGTCGGAGATCCTGAGTCGGAAAAACTGACTCATCCACCCCGGTTTTTGTCCTCGTCAATACTACATAAGAGAGATTTCAAATATCAGTGTTGCAATTTTATCAAGCCACCTCGATATAGTTGGGGACTACACAGTCTGATTAGATGGTCGAGGATAAAAGACATCCCCTCAACTTGGCTCGAAAATAATCTGATCAAGTAAATGATTTGCCGAAATGAAGGGTAGATCTGACCAAGCATCACTCGGTATCATTGGAAAAAATCAAGAATAACTGGGTCTGTGGGACCCTGAGCCGGAATTGCAGGACCCAGCATGAATGGGTAGGTGTATACGCTCAACTACCCTGCTTTATATGTAGTGATATCCTCTTCGGAGGAAGGAATCACTACTTCTTTGTTCTTCCACTTGCAATCCTCCTTTGCTTGGGCAAGCTCGTCCTTGGTTATCAAGCAAACATATCGAGACATAGGCTAGCATCGGCCTGGCATCGACACAGGTTTCTCGATTTTGAAATCGGACATTATTTCACATAGCGGAGGGATGCACTCCTCAATACGAGGGGACACTACTGGTTTGCTCTTGGTCATTCGGGAAGATGAAGAAGCCTTTTCTTTCTAGGGAACCGGTTTCAAGGTTTTAGCCTCCATGATACGGAAATTCAAACAAAATGGAAAGTGTTGATAGTAAGATAGAAGAGAAGGAGGAATTCAGAGAAATTGAAAGATCTAATAAAACTTTGAGAACAATATGAGAATAAAGTTTGCAATGTTATGATGTTTGTCCATTTATAGAGGTTACTTAACCGTACTTTGGAAGCCAAATGGCCGATCGTTAGCCGCCTCCAATCAATGACTTTGGAAACCGCACGAAAATCAACCTTTTCAGTAACTTCAGTCGGTGACGTCATGAGATTGACATCAGAATCGAGGCATCGAAGATCAATTCATTTTTTATCAATCTATTTCGAGTTCGAGCGAAGTGTTAACTCAATTACTAAGCTCAAGGGCTACCCGAGTTTAAGAAATTTCTCACTTAGGGACTACAAAAAAGCTTAAGGGCTAACTTTATTTCAAGATTCGAGCAAGTACTCGCTTGACTACTAAGCCCAAAGGCTACCAAGTTCGAAGGAAGTTCTTACTCGGTGATCGTCTACGGAGCTTAAGGGATAACGTTATTTCGAATTCGAGACCTTGCTCTCACTTAACTCGGAATCAAGAATCCTGATGTTCCGAGCTCACATCGAATAAATTTAAGCTTAGCTCGAGGATTAACGAAAGCCTTAAGGGATATTATGTTGGTTGATTTAAAACCTAAGGGTTTATTATGTCCTGAGTCCAATGTTTGGACTAGTCGTTAAAATTATACAATCACATTTTTCACAAGTAACGACAGAACGGAATTCAACACGAGCCAAAAGGAAGACAAAGGTATCCTTTTATATTTTTGAGAGTTGGTTACAAAATATAACTACAACACCCACGAAGGGTACTTACACAAAAACAAAGCCAAAAACCTAATCTACTTTTAAGGCCACGTTCTCGAGAGCATCATCTTCGAGAGCCTCCTTCCCAATGACCCCATTTTAACGTTGGGAATATCTTTGTACCCGAAGAGATTTGAGGCAGAAAGTCTTTGATAAATGTAACTATATTTCCAGCAGTGGAGATTGAACATTCTGTTGAAATTTTGGGCCGTAATCTGTTAAAAAAGAGCAGCAAAAGAAAAAGACCATAAGGGAAGACCAGAAGATGTAGCTTCGCCTTATATCACAAGAAAAATCAAAA
The DNA here is from genome assembly GCA_026770625.1 of Nicotiana glauca. NCBI lineage: Eukaryota > Viridiplantae > Streptophyta > Magnoliopsida > Solanales > Solanaceae > Nicotiana > Nicotiana glauca. The sequence continues at coordinate 35,912 of MU715023.1, forward strand.
GGGTTGCAAGGTGAACGAGCAACGATCCAAGAATGTTTATCCTTGGGACATTATTCCGGGGTGGGATGCAAAAGCTAGTAGACGATAGTGCCACCTCATTCCGTGGAGAGCAAAAGGAATAAAGTGCTACACCAGGTTGAAGTTAGGAGAGATGAGCAACAGTGTAAAGTTCGCGTATTTTCTGATGCGAGAAGGATTCGGCGCACCTCTCACGTTGTTTCAAATTAAAGCTTTGAAAAGGAAAACCTTGGCATAACTGGTAAAGTTGTTGCCATATGACCATGTGTTTGTAGGTTCGAACCATGGAAATAGACAATTAAAGAAGGAAGCAAAGATGGGAGAATACCAAAAGAAGATAAAGATTAAAAAAGCACGGTTCTTTGTTCAACAAGATAGCCTCCTAATTATAGAATGGCGGCGACGGATCGGCGGCCGAGTGGCCTGGCCGACCAACACTAACACACATTTGATGTTTTGGGGAAAAGTGCCAATGTAACATTCCCGGTCATTTCAAGCACCTACGTCACTGGCGTGAGAAGCTCGGAAAGTCGAGGTGCAAATCGTTTCTTATCATCTTATTCTAAGAAACGCGGGGGCTATCTGTATACAGTCAAAGTCACATGCCCCCGATATAGAAGCTTGAGGTTCCACCCTAGGTCCGAGTTAGGGAGATGTCAAGTTCGAAACCAGTGGACTAGGCTCAAGCTCGAAGACAGAGCGTAATGCCCGGAGGCAGGAGTTCGAAGAATACCGAGGCCAAGTATGTTCGACCTCGAAATAAGACCGTTATGGATTTGTACCAGAGCAAGCTAGATTCATGTCACGCCCCTAAGATCATGGCATAAATTCCGGAATAAAATCGTACAATTCCGTACTAGGAGGTTAGACAGCTGTAACAAAAATATTCCCTACTGTAAATAGAAATATTCCTTATTAGGGTTCCTCTATTATAACAAGGGAGCCCCAACCATTTGTAAGACTACCTTTTTACTGAGAAAAGAATATACTATCTACCTTTTTCGTCTACTGTTCATCAGCATTGTCCTTGAGCTCTATTGTTATATTTTACTTCTCTTACTTTATTGCTCTTAGCCATCTCGAGGTCACCGTCTCGAGGTCATTATTGTCAATTGTTATTGGTTATATTCGCTTGTCCTTTTTTTATTCCTACTTCATATTTCTTGATTACTAATTGGTATTGAACTAAATCACATATCTTTAAAACTACAAGTCAAATTTAACTGTTACTCGTATTTTCGAGGTAAACAACCATATAACATCATATTAACAATATCTTTATGCCTTTTTAGTCCAACGCCATCATCTATCTAATAGTTTCAACTACGTTTGTTAAAGCAGTTGTCTTAGCGGACAAAGAATTAATAAATTTTGTAAAAATATTTTGGCATGTAGTAGTAACTTGGCTAGACTTTGAAAACCTTAATGTCATTAATGCACTCCTTCATTCTGTATTCCAAAGAAATAAAATAAAAGATAGGGTCCTTAAAATAAAATAAAAATAAATGAAATGATGGACTCATTTATCATTAAAAGAATATGAGCTTAAAACTTAAAAGCCTGCGCGTTAGGTTCGCGTACGAGTTGTGTAACTATATTTACCTGTCAAAACGAGTCCGTGTAAACAAAATGATAAAGACGAACAACTCCAAAAAAGATATATAAGCAAATAAAAGTTAGTACAGTTTAGTCCTTTTACCTTTTATGTTTAACAAATAACGCTCAAATTTTGTAGACTTATGCGATAACCCCGTCAATTATTACGATTATATGAAAATCAGTTATTTTAATGTATAACCACGTGAATAACAATAATAATAATAATTCCACTTCGGATAGCTTAATTGGATTTTATTTTATTAAAGATAAGCATCAAATACTCCTCTTTCATATAAAGTATTTCAGTTTTGAGAAGTAAACAGTTTTAATCTTTAAGAAAAGAAGTGTTATTCCTCCTCTGAGCTAGTGCAAAGAAAAATAAATAAAATAATATATTAATTATATCGAAATAAAAAAGAAGAAAAAGGGATCACAGGGTAGTGATGATTAGAGTAAGGTAAGGGTGACAAAATCATGAGTTATAAAAATGACGGAGGAGTGGGAATCAATAGATTGCAGTTGTGAACGTTATAAAAAGTAGGCGCCTATATGATCGGGTTAGTTGGATTTTTATCAAAATCAAACCAAACCAACTATATCGATTTTGGATTGGTTCGATTTTTCGGTTTTTTTATATGAATATTATTATTCTAATCTTATTTTGGTAAAGTTACAGATAATGTTTTGATAAGTAAATATATGTTTAGTAAATATTAAAAAAATTGACAAACATATGATTTATTAAAATATTCTAATGAGAGAATTTTTAATAGTAACACATGATAGTTATTTTCTTAGTCGTCTAAGAATAATTTTCGCTAATGTACGCTTTCAAGGTTAGCACATGAGAGGATCCCAAATATTTCAATATAATGTCTTAATAATATATATATATATATATATATATATATATATATATATATATATATATATATATATATATATATATATATAC
>MU715024.1:0-12059 GCA_026770625.1 Nicotiana glauca
AAATAAAAGAATCCCGTTTCAACCGTCCTTTAATTGGAAAAACTCTTTTTATGCTTATATATCCCTTTCGCCGGGTTGTAAGCACCGTCAAAAAAGAAGTGTGACAGTATTTTAAGTAATTTGAGATAATTCTTAATTATGTGGATATTTGGTTAATTATGGATTTTGCTGAAAGTTAACAATGTTATTAAGGAATTTGGGATAAAGACTAAAGGGCCCCAACGTGGCAGCCCATAAAGTCTTATAATGTGACTCTTAAGTGCGTAAAGATAGGTGGCACAATTAGGGAAATTGTTTGGCCAAGTCATCCCTATCAAGTGGGGCCCACAAAAGTCCACAATTTTAAGTGATTTCTTACTAAGGTATGATGCTAAATGTCTAAGTAACGGATGATACTTTGCCTAAAACCCATTTTCTTTGTTCTATCTTGTTATGAGAAATTTATCTTCTATTTGAATAGTATCGCTAATAGTACACTATGTTGAGTGTACAAGCACGGAAAGGAAAAATAAGCGCGAATCTAGATTGGTCAAAATACAATTATAAGAGAGCACGGTATAATCTTTTTCAAGGATATCATACGGATTTTTCCCTACTTCGATCCGCCGTTAGATATTTTGTTGCAATTGGCGTATGTTAGAGGAATTGTCAAGAGAATTAGCTCAAGTATATTAAGGCTATCCCTTCTTTCTTTTTGGCATGATCCATACGATGCAAACGAAATGAGAAAATACACAACTTTCATAAATGACTCTATTCATAGAAATATTAGAGATGCATATGTTCTTGATTCCCCATATGTTCTATTATTCTATCATCTGTTCATGGGTCTCAGAAAATACGTAAGTTGATAAAGTTTACTTCATGACATCAATCAAAGGCATAATGGTCTTATAACACTCCGAAAGATTTTATTGACGCACTTCTCATGCATTGCATTTATTTATACATGTACATTGACCCATGACCAGATGGCGTTATATACATGTATATATATGTATATGTATATGGGATATGGGAAAAGGTTACGGTGTTATATACGCACCACCACCTGATCAGCTGGTATACGTTGATGATTTGCTCACAGTGGCTGAGATGATGATGGGATGCCCTCATAGGCTTGACGATGTTATAAACGCATATACCCATACATGACATGATATTTATACGCAGATGCATGACATTATAAGTATTAAATAATTCACATGTCTATTTAGACATACATGTTGAGTCTTTTACGCCAAGTTTCTCTCAAGTCTTTTATTTACTGATTTTTCATTCCTTATATACTTGGTACATTATTTGTACTGACGTCTCTTTTTCCTGGGGACACTGCGTTTCATGCCCGCAGGTCTGGATAGACAGGTTGAGAGTCCTCCAAGTAGGTTATCAGCTTAGCGGAAGATGTTGGTGCGCTCCAATTGCTTCGGAGTTTCTTATTTGATCAGTATGACTAGGACATGGATTGATTAATATGGCAGGCCCTATCCCAACCTTTATGATATTATGTACTCTTAGAGGCAGACAGATGTCATGTATATGGATACTTGTATGGACTTTTCGGCCTATGTTTTGAGTATATAAAGGATCATGCCGGCTTTATAAGCCTGTACGTCATAAGTATAAGTCGGTATATCAAGTTGAGCATTTTCTCATATTTTATTCTACTTATCTTACGATAGTCGTTCCATCTCATTTACCTATAAGAGTATGATACGAAAAGATGTGTTACATTGGTACTCGGTTGAGCAAGGTATCGGGTGCCCATTGTAGCCCATCGGTTTAGGTAGTGATAAAAGTGGTATCAGAGCAGTTCTGTCCTAAGGAGTCTATAAGTCGTGTCTAGTAGAATCTTGTTTATGTATGTGTTGTGCACCACACTTATAAGCAGGAGGCTACAGTGTATTTAAGACTGTTACTCTTTCTTCTTACTCTAGATCGTGTGGTAGAGCTCAGTTGTAAGAACTCAATTTCCTAATTCTACCTTATTCGTAATACAACAATACCTTCATTCAGAAAGACGGTTTGTAAGAGATATAGCTGTGGAAAAGTTGAGTCAAAGGAACTCGATTTTTCATGATGCTTATGATAAGTAAATGTAAGATCTTCAGTAGATCATGTGAACGTTTAAGCCTCTTGATAAGGAGCCTTAAAGCAAGAATATTTATCCACCCCTATGGTGAAAGGCAATGAGAGATTCAGAAGATAGATACAAGTTTCAACGAGTAAAAGAAGCACGGTGAAGAAGGGTACGAGGTACCCAACTAGTAAAGACGATCATTACCTACAATTCAGGAAGATAGATATAAGCATTCTAAGTTACCTTGAATAGTAACATAGGTATGTACGATTGGCCACACCGATCTCAGTTATGCCCTATGGGAGTTAACAGATATGGTTTAAGAGAAGGACGGGATATCAAGATCCGACCGGGGTTAGAATAACCCAAAAATTATGGATGGATTATTTGCGATAGTTGACATTTCCGAAGGATATTGCAAATGTGATAATAGATCTAACACCCAGATGGTGCACTATAGAATAGTATAGTTAAATATGAATACTAGAATATTCAAAAAACAAAAACGAAAAAAAAAACAAAAAGAAGAGAAAATTTACAAAGATAGGCACTGGAAGCCTGGAAGGGATAAATATTACCTTGGTGTGGCTCCCGTCCCCAGTAGAGAGATAATGTTAGGTAACTTGAAGAGCCAGTGGATGGATCAAGGGGAGCTAAAAGTAAAAGGATGTCTTGTTGAAGTTTTCAGAATAAAATGATAGATAGAAATGTTAGCAGGAAATAAGAAGAGAGTTAATGAAGTATTATGAGTAAGATGTGATACATGGATAACAACGGTAGATCAAAAAAATGACAGTATTACAGAGTCTATAGCCAAGGGAAGGAAAAGATACCAGTAGACAGGCCTTGAGACAACAAAAGAATATAAACCATAAAGTCATACTCTCATTTTGAGAAATAAGTTTGCGACTCCAACGCGATTATCAAAAGGAAAAGTTAAACCCCAGAATAATAGAAATTAGTATGGGCTGGTGAAAGAGATAAACTAAATATAAATAGGTGGCTGAGTGATTTGATAATAGTCGGCATCATGAGAATTTTAGATTGTGTTTCGGCGATAAAAGAATGGACGACAGAAGAATAACCCTTAAAGGTCATTCAGGAAAAGGCTTCCCCTAAAGCAAGCTATGTGAGCAAAGTTAAGCTTAAGGGGCTATGTGTGCCAACTACACTAAGTGTCACACTCGCGAGTAAGGAAATTTGTTATCCTTGGTACAGAAGGACTACTGCAAGGCAAGTAAGGATCATCGATAATGTGAAAAGACGCCAAAGATGAAGAGGTAAAACATCTCTACGTAGATCATCATAGCACTAAATCTTAGTACTCCCCCTAAAGGGGCGAATGGAGTGATGTGGCATTAAGTCAGAATTAAGTAGTTCTAATAACTACGGAATGGTAAAGGAAGAGTGTCACACAAATCAAAAGGGGATGAGATTGCGCTTATTAAAATCCTGCAGATATGCTACGGTTTCAGAATATTATGCAAGCACGATGTCAAAGAGTGAAAGTAAGGGTTTCTGCCCGAGATGTTATTGCTAAATAAGGAGCCAGTGCGAGAGGTAAGTTAAAACAAAAGAAATAACCCAAGAAAGATCGCGGAATATTAATTTGAGAATGGGCTAACAAGTTGTTAGTAGTTGACTCGGGAAGAGCCTAGTTATGGCTAGACAAGAAGATACAGACATATCAATAAATTGTGCAAGATAAACAAAGTAAAATCCAATATAGTGAATTCAGTCTCGCAGTTATGACATTGTAAAAATTAAGATATATTCAAATAGAAGTTGGGGTAATCAAAGGTAACAAATGACTGTTACGGAAATAAAAGAGAATGCCACTAGGAAAACAATCAAAACTTCAGTTCAGAAGCAATCGTACGAGCACATGAGTGTGGAGGTAAGTAACTAAGGACAATTTATTACATCTCGCATTTTCGTACGTTAAAGTTTCGTCGTAAGTTAATCGACATAAGCTCGGGGAAGAGATTTTCTTGAGACTATAAGCATTTATGCTATTTATAACACGTAATAAGTAAGTGGCATGAAGGTTAAAGGGTAAACGAATCAAAAAAATGAGTTTTGTCGGAGGTGGTAAATTTGGGATATAATACAATCCGAGCCAAAATACCCGATATTTATAGAATAGTACCACACAAGGTACCCCATGACCATGATAGTAAGGTACATAAAGTGAATTAAAGTGAGTAGTATTTTAAGTAATTTGAGAATTTTTTTTAATTATGTGGCTAATTGATTAATTATTGGATAATTAATTAAAGAGTGGGATAAGATTTAACCCCTCCTCCAACGTGGAAAGCAAGTCTTTCCATTTAATGACTAAGTAACAAAGGTAGCAAGGTGTCACTTTGAAAGAAATGTGACACCAAGCATTAATTATGTGGGCCACCTAAAAAGTGAGGATAACATTATAATCTCTTAAGAAAGAAATCCAACCGAGCCTTAAAGTTATTTTCATTATCTCTTAAGAGAGTTTCAGCCGAGCATAAAAACGTTACTATTCAAATCATTTTCTTATCGAAGAAACATAAGACACGTTAATTCACTTTCCAAATAGCAACGTTGTTGCTAAGTTCTTAAGGAAAGGTTTTCGCCAAGATTTTCTTTGCATAGCTACATGATTGCTTCGAGCCTTTCATACAATTTGTTTCGTATTTTATCGCAATTAGCGTGTGTTAGAGGATTTTCGAGAGAATCTACTCAGGTATGTTAAGGCTATTTCTTCTTTCTTATCAGCATAATCCATACGATACAAACAAAACGAGTAAATGCACAACTTCCATAAATGACTCTATTCATAGAAATATTAGAGGTGCCTATATTCTTGAATTCTCATGTATCTTATTATTACATCCTTTATTTATGGGTCTCAGAAAAATACGCAATTGATAAAGTTTATCCGAAAGGTATCTTATTAACATATTTTTATGCATTTCATTCATTTATACACGTACATTGACCCATGACAAGATGGCGTTATATATATATATATGAGATACGGGAAAAGGTTATGGCGTAATATACGCACCACCACCCAATCAGTTGGTATATGTTGATGATTTTTCCTACAGTGGCCGAGATGATATGATGGGATACCCTCAGAGGCTTGATGATGTTATGTACACCTATACATATGCATGACATGACATTTACACGCACGTGCATGATATTATAACTGTTTCAGGATTTGCAAAGCTATTTAGACTTACGAAATTCCTTATTCCATGTATCATGTATGTCTCTTATGTACTGATTTTCATGTCTTACATACTCAATACATTATTCGTATTTATTCCATATTTCCCAGGGTCTGCGTTTCATGCCCGCATGTGTAGTAGGCTAGCTGACGGTCCCCCGTCTAAGGATTCTTGATCGGCGAAAGTTGGTGCGCTCCACTTGATCTGGAGCTGCTTTTGATTTTGGTACGATATGCTTGTACACAGCTATGGTATGATGTGTCCCAGTCTCGTCCTTGTACAGTTGTATTTTCTATTAGAGGTTTGTAGACAATTATGTATAGTTGGATACTATGTGACCTTGTCGGCTTCCAGTTTTGGGTATATTGTTGTCTATAGCAGCCTTGCCGGCTCACCCACTGTATTTCGCATGTATATGTACATATGTCTTTTGAATAGGTTTCCCTCACATATATTATTCATGTTTATATCTTAGACTCATGCTTAAGGATGTTCGACAAGCAAGACTCGGGCATCCGTCATGGCCCACCGATTTGGGTCGTGACAAAAGTGGCATCAGAGCAATCCTGTCCTAGGGTTATCTACAGACCGTGTCTAGTAGAGTCTCGTTTATGGGTGTGTTGTGTACTACACTTATAGACAGGAGGCTTCAGGATATATAGGATGTTATCCTCTCTTTTTATCTTAGATCGTGCGATATAACTATTCTTGCTCCTAACAATATGTTAAGTTTTCAGTGATGTCTCCGAAGACTACAGCCTCCTAGAAGGGAAAGTTCGTGGCTGGTAAGACTACTAGTTGAGTAGGGCTCGGGGAGAGTCTCATAGTGAGATTCCATCTCAGACTTCACATACCCTGCCCTTTTTGCAAGAGCTCCAAGGAGCACTATCTCCAGCACCCACCCCTATACATTCAGACAGCCAGATGCACCGGGTTAGGAGTTGAGAGATGATATTCAGTTGTTAACTCGATTAGTAGCCGCACAGGCTCGGCATCAGGAAGTAGGTGTTGGTCATGAATATAGGTCCGTCAGTGCGAGGGTTCATGATTTCATTAATTTAGACCCTCCGAAATTTACTAGCGCAGATCCAAATAAGGACCCTCGGGTATTTATCGATCGAATGCAGAGAACTCTGAGGGTAATGAGGGCCACTGCGACTGAGTTAGTTGTTGAGCTAGCTTCCTATAGTCTCCAAGATGTAGCAGTTAATTGGTACGAGTCTTGGGAATTGTCCAGAGGTGAGGATGCCCCTCCAGCAGTATGATAGGAGTTTACAGAAGCTTTTCTTCGTCATTATCTACCACCAGAGCTTAGACGGGCCAGAGTTGATAGGTTAACATGAGTATTCGAGAGTGCAACCTTTAGTTTGATTCGTTGGCTAGGTATGATCCCACTATTATATCTAAGATGGAGGATCAGGTTCACTAGTTCGTGATAGGTTAGAGCCGCACTTGCTTAACGATTGTATGTTGGTCTCACTTTAGACAGACATGGATATTTCTCGTATTCAAGCATACGCTCAAGCTGTAGAAAAGCGTAGGCAGAAGCAGAGGCCCGATCGTGAGCATGATAGGGCCCAGAATAAGAGAGTGAAGTCTTAGGGTCCTTCTTGTGAGTTTCGAGGTGGTCAGAGACAACAATACCCGAGGTATCCAGCTAGCCATTGGCTAGTGCACCCTCTCAGTTTGGCGGTAAGAGAATTGATCGTTCCACATATTCAGGGCTTGGTCAGAATTCCAGGGCCTTAGGTTCTCAGTATAGGGGTGAGTCAAGTCGGATGAGGCCGCCTTTGCCTCGATGTGCTCAGTGTGGTAAGCTACATTCCAAGTAGTGTTGTATGGGTTGGATGTTTGTTATAATTATGGTTATCAGGGCTACGTTATGAGGGATTGTTCGACGAGTGGTGATGCAAACATAGATCAGCAACGGGATTTGTAGCTGGTTTGTCATTATTAGTATGCCCCCTGGGCAAGGTTCAGAAGCACCAATGAGTCGTGGTAGAGGCAGAGCATCTAGCTCGAGCAATCCTCAAAATCGCATTTATACGTTGGCAGGATGAGAGGATCAGGAGTCATTGCCTGATGTTGTTACATGTATATTATCAGTCCTCTCGTATGATGTATATGCACTGATTGACCCAGGTTCCACCTTATCATATGTTACTCCATTGGTTGCTAGTAAATTTGGAATAAAACATGCATTGGTTAAACCTTTTGAGGTGTCTACACCTGTTGGGAACTCAGTGATAGCTAAGCAAGTATATAGAGGTTGTATAATAGTAGTTCATAGTTGATCTACCATAGAGGACCTAATCGAGTTATATATGGTAGAATTTGATGTTATAATGGGTATAGATTGGTTGGCTTCCTGTCATGCCAACGTTGATTGTAGAACGAAGATAGTCTGATTTTAATTTCCAGGGGAGCCTGTTTTGGAATGGAAAGGTAATACGGCATCAACGAGAGATAAATTTATTTCCTATCTCAAGGCAAGGAAGATGATTAGAAAGGGCTATATTTATCACTTAGTTTGGGTTCGGGATATGGAAGTAGAGTCACCAACCATTCAGTCCATCTCTGTGGTTTCCCAATGAGCTTCCGGGTCTTCCGCCAGAGCAAGAAATTAAGTTTGCTATTGACCTACTACCAGATACTCATCCAATATCTATTCCTCCCTATAAAATGGCCCGTGCAGAGTTGAAAGAGTTGAAGGAACAACTAAAGGATTTGCTTGAAAAAGGCTTTATCAGACCTAGTACATCACCATGGGGAGAACCTGTTTTATTTGTGAAAAAGAAAGATGGTTCCTTATAGATATGTATTGATTATAGACAGTTGAATAAAGTGACGATCAAGAATAAGTACCCGCTCTAGAGGATTGATGATTTATTTGATCAGTTGCAAGGTCCCAAGTGTTTCTCAAAGATAGACTTGGGGTCCGGGTACCATCAGGTAAGTGTTAAGGAGAAAGATATTTCGAAGACAACATTTAGGAGTAGATACGGGCGCTTTGAGTTTCGTGTTATGCCGTTCAGTTTGACAAATGCCCTAACAGTATTCATGTACTTGATGAACTATATATTCAGACCCTTTTTAGACTTGTTCATAATTGTATTAATTGACGATATATTGGTGTATTCTCTTCAAAGAATGAGCATGCAGATCATTTGTGTATTGTGCTCAGAGTTCTACAAAAAGGGAAGTTGTATGCAAAATTCTCTAAGCGTGAATTCTCGTTGGACTGTGTAGCTTTCCTTGGGAAAATTATTTCAGGTGAGGGTATCTGATTCGACACACAAAAGATTGAGGCAGTAAAAACCTGGCCTAGACACACGACACCAACGGAGGTTCGTAGCTTTCTCGATTTGGCAGGTTATTACAGGAGGTTTGTAGAGGGATTTTCTTCTCTTTCGGCACCTCTGGCAAAGTTGACTCAGAAAGGAGCAAAGTTTCAATGGACTAATGCTTGCGAACGGAGTTTGCAATCATTGAAAGACAGATTAACTTCAGCACCGGTGCTACCGCTCCCAGAAGGGACCGATGGTTATGTTATTTATTGTAACGCTTCAGGCGTTAGATTGGGTTGTGTGCTGATGCAGCATGGTAAGGTTGTAGCTTATGCTTCTAGACAACTAAGAAAGCACGAGAAGAATTACCCGACCCACGATTTAGAGTTAGCCGCAGAAATTCATGCACTAAAGATGTGGAGGCACTACTTGTATGGCATTCATGTTGATATCTATACGGATCATAAGAGCCTCCAGTATATCCTCAAGCAAAAGGAATTGAATTTACGTCAAAGGAGATGATTGGAGCTACTTAAAAATTATGACGTTGATATTTTATACCATGCGGGAAAGGCAAACGTGATAGCTGACGCCCTCAGCCGTAGATCTATGGGTAGCTTGTCATATTTAAAACCAGAAAAGAGGGGAATAGCCTATGAGATTCATCAGCTAGTTAGTCTTGGAGTTTGGTTACTAGACTCGGGTGATATTGGAATTAATATTCAGGATACGGCAACATCCTCTTTAGTAATTGAAGTAAAGGAACTCCAGCGAGGATCTCATGTTAGTTCATTATAGGGATACTACCCCTCAGAAGGAGAAGACACCATTTGAAATTATAGAAGATGGGGTCCTCAGATACCGAGGACGATTATGTGTCCCTAATGTTGCAGGGCTGCATCGGCAGGTTATGGGAGAAACTCACTATTCTCGTTGTTCTATACATCCAGGAGCCACAAAGATGTATCATGATATTAGGGATGTATACTGGTGGGACGAAATGAAAAAGGACATAGAGGAGTTTGTTGCGCAGTGTCCTAACTGTCAACAGGTTAAGATTGAGCATCAAAAATCCGGTGGATTATTGCAGGCTATAGATATTCCGACTTGGAAATGGGAAGTAATCAATATGAATTTCATCATAGGCTTACCTCATTCGCGGTGTAAGTTCGATTCGATATGGGTAATTGTTGATAGGCTTTTAAAGTCAGCTCATTTTTTACCCGTTAGGACTACATATTCCGCAGAGGATTATGCAAGGCTTTATATTAAGGAGATAGTACGACTACATGGTGTCCCTGTATCTATTATCTCAGATAGAGGAGCTCAATTTACAACTTACTTCTGGAGGTCCTTCCGAAAAGGATTGGGGACACAAGTAAGTCTTAGTATAGCATTTCATCCCTAGATAAACGGACAGGCTGAGAGTAATATTCAGACACCTGAGGATATGTTACGAGCTTGTGTGATAGACTTCAAAGGTAGCTGGGATAATCATCTGCTACTTATTGAATTCGCATATAATAATAGCTACCATTCCAGCATTCAGATGGCTCCATATGAAGCTCTTTACGGACGGAAGTATAGGTTGCCTATAGGGTGGTTCAATGTTGGGGAAACTACGTTAGTAGGACCAGAATTGGTACAAGAGGCAATCGAGAAAACTAATCTTATACAGGAAAGGCTATTAGAAGCTCAAAGACGTTAGAAGCCTTATGCGGATAATCGAAGACGAGACTTGGGGTTTCAGGTTGAAGACTGGGTATTGCTAAAGGTATCATCGATGAAAGGTGTCATGAGGTTCGATAAGAAAGGAAAACTTAGCCCTCGGTACATAGGACCATATAGGGTCATACATAGGCCAAGTAGCATATGAGTTAGACTTGCCTTTGGACTTGGAATCTATACATCCAGTCTTTCATGTGTCTATGCTCCGTAAATTTATCGGAGATCTTTCTAGAATCGTATCATTGAACGACATTCAGGTCACAGAGCAACTATCATATGAAGAAACTCCTATTGTTATATTAGACATACAGGTTTGGAGATTAAGAACTAAAGATGTGGCTTCGGTGAAAGTACTTGGGAGAAACAACAATGTGGAAGAAATGACTTGGGAGGCCGAAGAAGACATGATGTTTAGAAATCCTCACTTATTTCCTCCTCTAGAAAAGGGTCCGACTGAGACATCACAACCTTAAGGTACGTGGTTGGATTATTGTGTTAGTTATTGTCATTGGTCGTGTGAGTCCATTGTCGTTATTGATGACTGTGGTCCTATATGGCATTGAATTATTGAGTTTCTACAGAAGAATTGGTAGTAGTATTTTTACAAAGGCGACTCTGCCAAAGTTATATAGATCCCAAGGAGTTAAACATTCGAGGGCGAATGTTTCTAAGGGGGAAAGGAAGTTACATCTCGCGTTTTCGTACGTTAAAGTTTTTTTTAAGTTAATCAACGTAAGTTCGGGGATGAGATTTTCTTGAGACTATAAGCATTTATGCTATTTATAACACGCAATAAGTAAGTGTCGTGAAGGTTAAAGGGTAAACGAACAAAAAAAATAAGTTTCGTCGGAAGTGGTCAATTTGGGATATAATACGATTCGAGCCAAAATACCCGGTGTTTATAGACTAGTGCCACACAAGGTACCCCATGATCATGATAGTAAGGTACATAAAGTGTATTAAAAGTGAGTTTATTTTAGTAATTTGGGATAATTCTTAATTATATGGGTAATTAATTAATTATTGGGTAATTAATTAAAGAGTAAAATAAGATTTAACCCCTCCCCCAACGTGGCAAGCAACTTTTTCCATTTAATGACTAAGTAAAGTTAGCAAGGTGTCACACTTCGAAAGAAATGTGACATCAAGCATTAATTATGTGAGGCCACCTAAAAAGTGAGGATAACACTATAATCTCTTAAGAAAGAAATCCAACCAAGCTTTAACATTATTTTCATTATCTCTTAAGAGAGTTTCAGCCAAGCATAGAAACATTACTATTCAAATCATTTTCTAATCCAAGAAACATAAGCAACGTTAATTCACTTACCAAATAGCAACGTTGTTGCTAAGTTCTGACGGAAAGGTTTTGGCCAAGATTTTCTTTGCATAGCTACGTGATTGCTCCGAGTTTTTCATATAACTTGTTTCGTATTTTGTCACAATTAATGCGTGTTAGAGAATTATCAAGAGAATCGACTGGTATGTTAATGCTATCTTTTTTTTCTTTTCGGCATGATTCATACGACACACACGAAACGAGTAAATGTACAACTTCCATCAACGACTCCATATACGCAGTTGATAAAGTTTATCCGAAAGGTATATTGATCTTATTAATATATTTTTATGCATTTCATTCATTTATACATGTACATTGACCCATGACAAGATGGCGTTATATATATATATATATATATATATATATATATATATATATATATATATATATATATATATATGTGATAC